>JAHWXV010749077.1:0-12630 GCA_024586415.1 Phrixothrix hirtus | reverse complement strand
TAAAATAATAATTTGTTAAAAATATGCATTTCATTATAAAATTTACAAAATATGCAAAAAATGCATATATATGCACTTTGCATATATTCCGCCCCCTAGTAATTAATATTTAACAGTAACAGCCAAAGAAAGGGGCATCATTAAAATACTATCGAGAGTACAAAGATCAAATGCAAGAACCTACATTTAAACTAACTGTATTCATATTTACCCTAGTATGTAAACGAAAATCTAACACTCCACAAATGAAATTAGTTCACAGTATTTTGTATAACACATTTACTCGTAATCAGGCTAAAATGTATAATTTGAAACATGAAATCATAGCCACTCGAGACTTTGAAAACTTATGGGTTTCGAAATAAATAATTATGGTATATTTGTTGTACAATGAGAAGAATATTTCTTAGTTAGTCCGGATGGAATAATATTTAATGATAGTAATGGTGAAAACATCCAAATAAAACGTATTCGTAGAGGATGTTCAACTAGATGTTTACTCATGCTATAAAGACTTTTTTCTATACTTTCTTTTATTTGTATATTAAAGCATTTCATAATTTTATTAAAACATTTATCAGTATTATTCACCTCGACATAAACCGCCACTGTCAATGCGCAGACACACCTCTCTGATGATTATATATGTGTATTTAACTCTACAGTTGATACAAGCAAATTTTCATTATGCGTCATGCATGTGACACCATTGTTATACAACCTTGGCATATGTGCAAGAGATTTTTGACATTGGCGTATGTAACAATTTAAAATTATTGCTGCCAAGTTAAGTAATCATAACAGCAGTGAAATATAACATACGTTTGACACCATCGCTTCTTAGGGCCAATATTTAAAACCAAAAAATTGGCCATTAAGTACACTGTTCTCTAATTACTAGAATATAACCTATATTGGAATTGCAATTTATTCTGCTATAATGTGGAATAGCATTTGTTTTGTAATAACTGTAAATACCTATAGGCTGACGACCTACCAATATTTATAAGAGTTGACAGTATTTCAAAAATTATTACTTCCCTCAAAATAGCTTTTGATGCGATTCTCAATGACGGACACCTATGAGGCTTAAAATTTTAAAAAGAAAAACCATTCTGTGTATATTTCTGCAGGATATAAGGTGCGGTCATTTAAATTTCAGTTCCCAGTAGGCTATGAAATGTTTCCATAGGGCTTAGCTTAGATACATGCACGCCAACTAAAGCCAATACATAATCTGCAAATTATATGTCAACAAATTTAGTGAAAAGAAATTTATTAATTAAAATAGGAAATTTATTTATAATATTTATAATAAATGTACGAAATGATGACCATTGCATTCAACGCATTTGTGAACTCTGGTTTTAAATTCTAGAAAATTTACTGTAAAATATAACAAATTCAAACCGTCAATTTGACAGATAATTATTACTAAAAATGGATTAAGCTAAGACATAAATTTTTTTTATAGCCTACTTGGAACTGAAATTTAAATAATCGCATGCTATGATCTACGTGGAGATTAACGCATTTACTTGAAAGGATCACTTATTTTCAATAAACCTAATGTAAGGTTTCTTGAATTGACGTTTGACCAACTAATAACTTTAGTTATCTCTGAGATAGATTATAGTTGTGTGATACGCGAATCCTTATTAAAATTGTTGTATCCAATTAATTGTATAAGTATACTTTTGTGGAGTTTTCGTACGAGCCTAGTCCACTAGGAACAATAATCTTATTTTTCTTGAATATAAAAAAATTAGATGAAAATAATTTTTTTAAATATTAAATCGAGGTATTTCAGATCATAGACTCAAAGCAATAGAACCTATTGAACACAATACGTCAAAGGTGGACAATAATTGACTCCTTTGAGTGATAGTGATAGTGCTTTCATAGAAGACGGAAGCTCCACTTTACAAAGAATTGAATGCACGTGAAACGGTGGATTATAAATATTAGAGTAGGAAAATGGCATTCATGTGAAAAGTATAAATATTTATATTTGGAATAAGATGCGTATTTCTAATGAAAATTGCATCCTTGAAACCTGAAATCCCTAAGCAGTAGCCGTATTTTTCGCCTAGAATAAAAATTCTAAGCAAATGGTGCATTAATAAAATAGTTCATGGTTTGCTAATGTATTAAAAATAAATAAAGGCAGTGCCTGTGTAATTGATTCTTAATTTATTATATTAAAAGCTAACATCTCTCAAATAATTAAAAAATTGTAGTATTTTTGAAGGGGTACATGTCGGGAATATACCTTTAGTGTCAATGGACGTTGAATTGACATAAATGAAAAACTAATTATTTTTCTGTTGGTTATTTTTATGACTGATGAATTTTAACGCATATTTATTTAATACGCTAAGTTGGTCTTTCTATTAATATTGCCCTAATTTAAAATATTCTTTACATATTAAAATTTACCTATTTTCAAATTCGGAAATACTGTGAGTAATTTTCCTGTTTGTGCTATAGGTGTACTGAAAGGTCCTTGGAAGCTTATTATTATTATTTATATTCCATAATCCTTTAAAATGTAATTTTGTTTTAATTTTATATATTATATTTCCTTTATTTATTAGTAACATTTAAAAGCTTGCCTCAAATTTATCGAAAAATCGTTGCATACATCTTTCTAAAACAAAACTAATACATTGAATACATATTAATCCATTTTTTTAAATTTATACCTTAACAATGTTGCAAACAATATAAATATACCTATTATTTCCAAAAAATATTCACGTGTAATTGCACCTCTTTAAATTTATCTTGTTAGTTCTGTCCTTCGATATTGACTGATTTGTAATTAAAGTGCTAGCTTTATAAATACATGAATTAACCTGTTTAATTAATTTCATTGGAGGCCAACTTCTTGTTTAAATAAACAACCTTTCTTATGCAGCCTTTTTCAAATATATTGTAAAATATCGTTAATACAAAACTGTACATTATTTTTTATTTTATTAAGAACTAAGTATTGACTTCCTTATTAAAGGAAAACTTCCTGTTTAACAAAAAATTAATGAAACAATAATCGTTTTTACTTTATTAGATTTACGTATCTTTAGAGGAATATTTAGATCACATGTACAAATCTAAGTTCTAAGAAAATGACTAAACTATTTTTAATCTTTTGGCAAACAAATTTAAATTTGCATTAAATTTAGTTATAACAACAATTTATTTGAAATGTAACGAAAACGTCACGATCGTATTTAAAGGGTTAAAAATGCTTTTAATGTATACATATTAAACATCATATCTATCTTTGTGTTTATTTAAAAAAATTACAAACTTGTAGATTAACAGACCACTAACAATTTTAAAAGGCCTCTATACCCGTCGATATCGTAATTCCATTGTAGCTCCTTTAAAAATGGATAAAATTTAATGCAATTTTTGATATATTATTCAGGAAAGAACCCAAAATTTGGGACAGCTATTGTTTTTCTGTAATATCTATAGTTTTTATTTTGAGTGGCAAAAAAGTTGAATTTTGTATTATCAAGATCTGTCCCAAATTAAGAAATATACTTAGTGATATTATATAAAAATTCAGCCCTAAATGACCAAAAATAAAAGAGCAGTTTGAGAATTACGAAATAAAATTTATGTATCCAACTAATTACGCCACCTAACTGGTGAAATCGATACATTGTTTACAATGCATAGGATGCAGGGTTGCGGCGTCCGCCGTTTGCAGCCCATAAAGTAATTCAACGTTGTATTTTAATTTCCAGTATGATTTGTGATTTTTTTGTGTTTGCAAGCAGTGCTTCAGTGAATAGATTTAAACTATATTAACTTAAAATGGGAATATATTCTAAACATTTCTTTTTAATTATTTTCAATAATTTTCTTTAGTATTGCTTGCGTAAAACAAATAGTCGGAGATTCATTTCCTTCTAGCTTGTCGTTTTTTTCCCGAATCCAACGTTTTTAGCTCTAAAAGATTTGTTTAACTTTTTTAATGCCAAATTTTCTGACGGATCCGAATTCGGAAGGCGCGCTGGCCGCATTTAATGCCGTCGGTGTCAAATTTGTTTTGTTTCAAAAATTATAAGTTGACTACTGTGCCACATAATTTTTAGTTTAACCCGCTGTAACTATTGTAATCTTCGAGCTATTTAAACAATTTTTTTAAAAATTATACGCCACATTATCTTGAGTACAGTGGTTGAATTCAATTTTTACTACAATAAATAATATATTATTGATATACAAAAAACTAATAATAGTTGATTCGAGAATTTAATATCGTCTTGAAATTTTCGAGATGCGGGGAAGTTTTTTATTTGTGGTTCAATTATAATGACGTTTTCGCTGTTATAATCACAAAATACAGTTGTTATTTTTTTATTTGAGGTTTTTGTTTCTAAAATATGTACATTTTTCGTAATGACTAGTTAAAGTTGGAGTTGGCATTATCGATTAAGCTTATGTTTGCTATCCGCTACCACGGGGAATTCTACAATGATAAAACCAAAAATCTCGTACTTTTTTTATGTCAAAGACTATTAACACATTTTGCTAAGAAATACAACTATTTGTACAAAAAAATTATTTTTTACACATTTACAATTAAACATCTTTATCCATTAAAATAAGTGTTATAATATGGTTACAAAATTTTTATTCAAAGATTGTAGGATTTAGAATTTTTTTCAAACTGGCCTGTCGTACCAATTCTGGTAGATTAATGGTTCCTTTACTTTTAAGAAATTCAAAACCTATTTTGGGCGGTACCTATTCCACAGCATTACTTGGATTCCGCTCATTAGAGGCCTGACTTACGAAATTACCAGATCATTATTAAGCTTACAAAGCATTTATGCAAGATTATCTAAAGACACTGCATGCGACTCCGAGTTCAATTTCTATGACAAAATCAATTCTTGATTCTGCTTATTCCATTCCACATAATAGCATTTTCAATACTTCAACAATAAGGGTTGTATTCGACGGTTTCCAAATAGGTTCAAAGGGTTTATCGTTAAATTACACGCTTTTTTCCGCTCAAAAGCTTCAAACCGATTTGACAGACGTACTATCGATCCCAAATCCACGTAGTAGTTTTTTTTTGCAGAAATAAAACAAATATTTCGTCAAATAATGATAAATCCGCCACACAAACGATACAAAAATATAATTTGGAAATTATCCATTGATCAGGAAGTCCAATCTTACACTTTAAACTCTAACGTTATCTCCATATGAAGAGTACTGAACACTCCATCCGTTGAAAATCCTGAGCACTTGACTTTCAGATGGACAACTCCTAAGCAGGTACGATATTCTACCTCATGTCGAATGACAGATTTAGATTTAGATTTTTTCAACAATCAAGTCGTCAATGAGCAACAATTAATCATTGCAACTACCGTCGATGTTAATGACTTAGATCAAGTTATAAGTAAGTATTCTTCTTTATCAAAAATCCAACGCATTATTTCCTATTTATGTCGGTCACTTCCAGAGAAAAAGTAACTTTCCTTCCATAATATCAACTTCCGAAGTGCAAAAAGCAATAATTGTCCTTGTGCGTCAAAACCTTTTCGAAAACTTTCGTTATTCAAAGACCCAGATAATTGTTTAAGACTAGGTGGCCGTTTACGTCATTCTGAACTTTCATGTTCGTCAAAACATCCGTTACTCCTACCGAGGTCACATCTTCTAGCCGAACTTACCATTCAACATACGCATCAGACTTATTCGCATTCAGGGTTGACAACCCTTCATTATTTACTGAGACAACAATTTTGCTTATTATTACCAAGGCGTGCGATTTATGAGGTTGTATCGCACTGGTACCTTGCTCCCGAACTAAACCCAAGCCAGATTCTCAATTTATGGGAGATTTACCGTCACGTCGCATCTCACAACTGAAGACGTTTACTGGGGTCGCCAACGATTATTGTAGCAATTGTTTCATCACTATGAGGAAGTACAGAAGGGCCAAGTTATACAAAGCGTACATTTGTGTTCTCGTTTGTTCTGTTACTAAAGCCGTTTATTTAGAATTGGTTTCAAAATTGTCTACCGATGCCTTTTTAATAGCTTTCAGGCGATTTGTCGTAAGATGCGGTTGGATTTCTGACATTTTTCTGGCTGTGGCATGAACTTTGTCACTGCCAACTGATTACGTTTGAAATAATTCAGGTGCATAATAGCTTACAAATTAATTGACACCTTTTCACCACCAGACACTCCACATTTCAACGCTCTGAGTGAAGCGGCGATTAAGTCGGTCAAAACTAATCTTTGAACAGCCTTCGGAGAGCAACGTTTATCTAATGGAGAATTCCGCACCCTCATTTGTTAAGCCTCAACTACTCTCAATTTAAAGCTTTAATATGCTCAAAGTCCTGATTCTGATGACCTCCTTTCTCTCACTCAGGGACATTTTCTCACATTGGGGCCTCTGGAGTCATTTCCAGAATCTGAACACTCTTTTCAAAACATTAACACCTTAACAAGGTGGCAACTATTACAACGGCTACATGCCGATTTTTGGAAATGATGGCAGTCAGAATACCTGCATACTCTGCAGCAACGTGCAAAGAGAGCACATTGGTTCTTATCAAAATTGAATAAAAAACCCCAATGCAATAGGCGTTGGATCGGTAATCTCTGTTCATCCGGATACCGACGCACGCACTCGTTCCGTTATGCTAAATACTACGAAAAATAATGTATATACCTTATGAATAAAGTGCTTTTTAATCCCACAGGCGATTATTTCTTTCCATGTCGGTGTAGAAATGCATTTTCGCTATCAGAATTAAAAGAGGCACTTGGTATATAGCATTATATTATATGCCATCGGACTAAAGTGCACCTTTTAATCCCGAGAGAGGGCCAAAGAACGTATAATTGCATGATTTTGACATTGGCAGTTAATTTTATGATGAACGTACGCTTCACAGCAAATGCTATTTAAATTTTATTTGCGAAGCGCTATAGTAATGCTTTCAGCGATATGTAATATTAATTGATTAATTTTTTATTGCCATGGATTTACTTTGTTTATGCGGAATTTGAAGTACTTTAATTGCTTTGGGAATAAAATAAAATTTGAATCCCTTGTTCACTTTTTCTTACCTGTATGAAGTATAGGTAACAGAGTAATTATTGTTTTCGTCCAAAATTTTCGATGTGAAATTTGAGCGGAAATGCACGTTTACGGGTCCCCAGAGTACGAAATTCATGTTTTTGGATATTGATGTGTGCGTGTGTGTGTGTGTATGTGTGTGTGTGTGTGTGTGTGTGTGTGCGTGTGTGTGTGTGTCTATGTGTGTATTTGTCTGCCTGTTCATCTGCCTGTCTGTTTGTCTGCCTGTCTGTGAACAGAATAATTCGAAATTTAAAAGTCATATATAAGCAATACTTTAGATTTGAATTTGCACGCATCCGAGCACGCGACTTTAAAAATTTCACTAAAATTGGATAACCGTAAGTGCCACTTTTTAGTTTTTGAGATTTTACTCGAAATCAGCTGTAACGATTTTATAAAATTTCCTTTATTTTTTAGACATTTGATGCTCTTTCATATAATCTAGGAAGTTTTTACAAAAATTTTTCCTGAATCGTGTAATCGTAAGTACTTTAACCATTAGCTTTGAATAAAATAACTATGGAACTCTACCTAAATAAAAATTTATACTTCAGATCATAACGACAGTTGTATGAAAATTCAAGAATTTGCTTAAAATCAAATAGTCAGAAGTGTCACTTTATTTCTGTTATTTTTAGAAATTTTCAAAATTTGTCGCTTTTCCCGATTTTTCTGAAATCGGCTGTAACGATTTTTTTAAAATTTTCTATATTTCTTAGAAACTCAATTTCAGTATATATGAATCAACCAGTTTCTCTAAGATATTTTGAAAATCGAGTAACCGGAACCGCTTGGAGTATTAATTGTTAACAAGATATCTCAAAAATCAAACTTGTTTTTAAAACTTGCTGCGGTTCGTATTTCGTTGATGTGATTTTACGTAAAATTATCGGTTTTCCTGATAATATAGGTTGAAACGACTTATCAGACAAAATCTCTGTAGTTAAGTAAGGTTTTGCGTGTCGAGTAACGCGGAGGGGTAACCGTTCCAAATATTGTTCTCAAATTAAACGTAAATAATATTTTAATCTTTTATAAACATTTTCATATTTGCATATTTATATATGGAAGAGAAAATCATGTGTTGTCTCACATCAGATTTTGATTAAAAGTGTCGCTTTAGTTAAGGAAACAAGTGACTAAATTTGGCGTTTTAACTCCGAAAGTGCAAAAATGTAATTAAGATCCTCATGCGACTTATAATAATAAATAATGCCGTGGAGGAGAACAAAAATTATTCTTGTTATTATTGTACAATTTCTAAAATTATAAACATTGATATTACTGTAATGAGTTCTCGGAAGTAGGAGTTGACACGGAAAACGCTATGTATTTCAAGTCGAATAACATAATCTGTAGGTACGTGCTGATATCACTACAAAGTAATCATTTGCAGGGACAATCATAGCATGAGCAAGTTAGCGTAAGAAGTAATTGAAGTCGAAAGGAATTGGTAAATATTTGTAACACATGCAGTGTGTCAAAGTGCTTCACTTAAAAATTTTGAAGACAGCAAAGTAGTTTGTTAAACGTGGGTCCAAAAGCACACAAGTGCGCTATAATCTTTCGAAGATTGATAAAAAAAATTTTCAATGACGCCAATGCTATGTTTAGTCAGTCATTTAACATTATTACGTAAAAATGGTTAATAATATAAATGTACAATTGAATACAATATAAAATTACAGCATAACCTCATAATTGAATCAATAAGTTGTATTTACGTTTTTGGACATACATTTACTGACTTCTATAAAAATCGCAGATATGTAAGTTGTTGATCAATTTTAATGAAAGTTTCAGATAATATTTACTTTGATGCCACAAAGTAATGACTAAGTTTTGAATAGAATCCATCAATTGGTTGTTCTTATTTTTCATTAATTGTTTGCACGTAACAACAATAAATTTAATGAAATAAAACAATCAGTGTGTAATATCTCAATTTTACGAATTGTTTACCCACTATTGCCTTCTGAATGTTTAAAAATACCGAGAGTTCATCAACATGAAAGCTATCGGTAATTAAAATATTTTGTCATGACTTTCGTCGTCCATGTAAATCATGATATTGGAGCGGTAGTAAGATGTTGGTCCAAATGGTCCGAATAAGGGATTCAACAATATCACCCTGGATCTTGACGTCCTCGAGGAACTACTGATCGTGAAGAGCGTCGTCTAAGATTTTTATCTAGAAGAGACAGACTTTCCACAACCCGATCGATTGCAATAGACTGGATGGGAGGTGTGGGACTCAGAATTCAATGTTATCTGTTTAGCGCCTAATAAAATCTTATAGACTGCATTCGTACCGACCATTTTTGTGACTTCTTCTGACCTCACTTTACTGTGCCCGCAAACTAGAATGGAGCAACGAAAGAAAGAATTGGGCACTAGAATAGCATCAAATTGTGTTCAGTAGTGAGTCCCATTTTATTTGTGAAGAACGCAAAAATTCAACATTTTTTTGTGGAACGCAATACAGCCCTCACAGTAGGAGTGATGATATGGGGTGCAATATGTTACGGTAACAAATAACCGTTGGTCTTCATTAATGGCAACTTAAAGCAGCCGATTAAATTGCCCATGTAACGGAGCCTGTTGCACTTCTATATCTAAGGGGGTTGGAAAATCCCTTTTTCCAAGACAATGAGCACTATTTCTTTATAGTTATTTTGGGCCGTGACTGATACGTTAGTCTGACGGGTTCGATAACAAATAATTCTCGACGTTTCTACAGCGTTTACGGGCTCACGTTCTTGTCGTCAGTCTGTCACCGGTTTAAAACGTAAACAATCTAATGTATTAGTGCGAATTTTTAACAGTACGCTTCTAAAAGATGGTGAACTTCATTACTATACTCAACATTTGTTCTTCCGCTGTAGAAGAATTATTTTCTGTTTCAAATATATCATTTATGACCCCTTCATTATATCAAGACTGCCATCATAACGGTGCAGATCTAATATATAGTCCCTTGGGAAAGCATTGAAGAAGCTGGTAAATAGGAAGCTCGTTAAGCTCAACAGTAGAGAGAGATAGATACAAACGGCATTCCGTTGATTAGCGTTGTTGTCGATGGAGCGTGGGTAAAATGATCCTATTCGACAATTTATGATGCTAGCTGCAGTGTTGTAACTATTCCTATTTACCAAATGAGTAGTAGTAACATTACCATTATGTTTTGTATTTTCACAAGATTGTTATTACTAGACGTGTTTTATTGGTGACAGAACAAAGAAGATTTTATCTATTGGTATAAGGAACAAATATTGTACAATGTGCATACGATCGGAGAGGTAGAATATCGCAATTCTTAGTCACAAACGCTTTAAGAACTGTAGTTGCACTCCGACTTGGATGGAGGCCGAAATTTTAGGGGAGGGCTTCAAGAAAAGAATTGAAATTGAAAGTGTCACATAACATCAATTAAATAGAGATAGCGACACCAGTGTGACCAGAAAGTTGCTTGAGGCACGGCTATACGCTAATTGTCTTGCAAAAACCATCTTCAGCGTATCTTTTCAAATAAATACGTGAAATCTGTGGTAAGTTATTAAAGTGTACGAAATGAATATAACGGAGTCCTAAGAGACCTTGTGTCCCAAGAAGGAAACGCAGCAATTCCAGAAATAAACCAGTTCATCCTAGCGTACGAAAAGTCATCTAGAGTAATACTCACAGATTTCAATATTCTATTACTTGCGCTAATCGTTATAGAATGGATGAAAATTGCTTTTTACAGGAGAAAGTGCAGAATCTATGTAAGGATTTGAAAAACGACTATTCACATATGTTTGGCGAATACAAAGATTGCCAGAGAATTGCATATTCCTCGCGCTCCTCTAGTAGTTCCGCTATAAATTATATAGCTAGTATGGAGGACTGTGGTCTAATAAATGATGTTCTGGCGTATTTTAACAGTCGTTGCGTTATCGTGAATAGTAACAGAATATAGGTGAATAGTATAATCCCATAGTCTGCAAATTTGTGAGCAGAAGAAAACTTTTCTCGCTGAAAAGATCACTTGAAGCACGTCGTGAGGCTATTGCAATTTCCTTCAGGGAAACATTGCAGTTTTGTAAGACCATTCAACAGTTCCACTGTCATACAAAGATATTTCCATAGAACGGCACGTAACACTTATGGCTAAAAATAAAACTGTCAAAATCCAGAAACGGAAACGTGTTTGTAAAAAAGTTTACGCTGATCAATACCTTCCCAGTGAAGAATACCAAATATTAAAACAAGTTCCTGCAATTTCTGAAAAAAATCAACAAAGAAATGCAATATATTGAGGAGTAAACTCGAGGTCAGGCTAAAAATTCACTGTTAAAACAATAACGCCAGCTTTGCAGAGCATCTTCTTTTGCTATTTATATAGTGTTTCATTACATTTGAAGAAAAATATAAAAACTTGACAATTAAGCATAACGTCACTTACTAGTTCTTATGTGAAATGCAATCTAGATACATTAAATTTCGGTCTGTTATTTCTAATATTTCTAATTTTAAAAGTAGATTTATATAAAATAAAATTTCTTTTTTTTTATAAGTAGTTAATTAATATTAATTTTAAAGATACATATATGCAAGACTAGAAACAAATTTAAATTCATAATTATAAAAATATCTTGGCATTTTTATAGTAATTTGATATAAAATAACAAAACAACGTGTAATAACTACAACGTATGATTGAATATAGGTTCCTATCTGTAATTGATTTTTACACGAAAATTTGCATTTTTTTTTGGAATTAGTTCAAATATGTTTTATAAATTTATGTTCCATAAAAGCTTTTTATTCCCCGGAAAACTTGAGACTAGAAAACACCGTTTTTCGTAATAAAATATATGCAAGCACTTTTATTCATTTTGTCTGTAAATTTACGTAATTTTATACTCATACGTTTTATGAAATGTTTTTTTAGCTGGTTTATGACATATTGTAATAAAGTTTCTCATAAAAATCATTGCATTTTAATATTATGAATCGCCGTATCGTATTTTTCTAAATACACAAATATCGTGCAGCACTGTAAACACAAGCTGTAGCATTTACTACGTTTATAAATATTATTACATCATTGCACAATTCTTCTCTCAGGCACTAAAATTAACTTTGTTCTTTACTACAGCGCGCAGTGTATAACGCAACCTTAGGAACGTATGGCGTAGCTTTGTAATGGGGTGTGTCGGAAACATAGGGTGTACTAGTAGAGACTCACATAAGTGCTTTTTGTTATAAAGGCCTCTTAAGGAAGAAATTAAAACTTTCTAATTTAATTAACGTATCGGATATTTATAATTATAAACAACTTGCCACGGCTTTTAGCTCAGTAGCTATGCGGTAGAGTAGGGGGGTATAGTGTAATCGGCATAAGTGTAGCGTTGCCGAGGACAACACTCCAGAGGTTGGTCTCTTCTCGGTATGTATGATATCAGAGTCAGCTTAAGTTAAAAGTAAAGGAAGGAAGTACAGTAACCAGCAAGTAG
>JAHWXV010749051.1:0-12889 GCA_024586415.1 Phrixothrix hirtus | reverse complement strand
AAACAGTTTGACAACGACGAAGACCTCAAAGAAGCAGTAACATCATGGCTCCGATCTTTCGCGGCTGAAGAATACAACATCGGTATCGAAAAACTGGTTATACGATACAACAAGTGCCTTGGCAGCTAAGGCGATTAAATCGAAAAATAGATTAAGCTGCTGTGATGTTGTAAATAAAGTTTTGTGATGATATCTTTTGATTTTTCTTAGTTATAGCTAAACGTTCTTTACTTTCTGGGCGAGCCTCGTAAGTTATTTTCAATCATTTCATAACAGTTACTATGTATTTGATATTTCTTTGTATCATTTACTCTACATTGGGTAAATAAAGACTCATCGGTGAATCATTATATATTTTTGGATAATTCGGTGATTAAAATTTGGAAATATTTGAAGGTAAATTATACTGCTGCACAAATAATTCTAAAATCCGTAGAAAACCTTCAGAAACTCGTAAGTCTGCTTCAAAAAGATTTTGCCCAATATTGTGGAAATGAATTGTTAATATAATATCGAATTACATCCTCCAATTTAATAACTAAAATATTTTCTTCCTCTAGGATCTCCTTTTTGTAAACATATTTCCTCAAAGTTGCAAATGTCAAATCAATTACTGGTTGGTATTAAAAATTTAATAACACAGAAGCGACTTTACTATTAGATTACAACATGCAGATCATTACTTTACCTTTCTATGCAGTTTTCTAAATATTTTCTGTACAGAGGTACAAACTTCATTATACCTTTTTCATAAACATTCGCTGCTTGGGATTTTAGCCAGTTTAGCACTGTCGATTTTAATTCCCTATTCTCACTCGATCTTTAATAACTGAACTATATTTTAAAATGAAGTAAGAGATGGAAGTTGCTAGGTAGACTAGATTGGGGATGACTAGAAGGCTGCTATTGTGGGCAGTGAAAACAACAGTGTAAAGGCGCCACGTTGTCATGAAAGATAAGAATATCTAATGCCGGCATTTTACGTCATCGTGGAAGGAGTTTTCCATCACATCTGCTCTGTGAATATTGTTCCTGATTCCATACAATTCACTGAAAGACACTTTGTTGGTTGCCAAAAACATGAGTTGTAAACATCATTGCTAACTGGATTTGTTTGACTATTTTGGCTTTCGCAAAGATAAATGACGTCATCATATTGATTGTTATTTTTACTGGATATAGACATAAGAAATTGACGTTTCGTCAGCAGTTACAAAGCAGTCAACGGGTTTGTCTCCTTCTTTCTAGCAATTGCTAAAGGATATACGTGCAGCTACCATGCTGTAGGTCTTGTGTACATTAGCTCGGACTCTTACATTCACATATTCAATAACCAGTTTGCGGATTCCAAATTGTACACAGTTCGTGGTAAATTTCGGTGGCGTTGAGAAATCGAATCACGCATTCAATTTCACAACAGGCAGGAGTTTATTTTCACAGCTACCACTAAGCAGTATGATGAAAAAATAATCGGTAGCAAATTGGCCAATGACCCAGCTGAAACTATTGAGCATGCTCAATCTGCTTTAGTGTTGCCATTAGTGATGACCTGTTTTTGGACATACGCTTCATAATTATAAGGTTTACAATTTTCCTTTTACTTGACAAAAATTACAAACGAATACAATGAGAAACTTTAAGTGCATTATTTTAGAATTGTTGCTCGTGTCGTAGACATGGAATTTCATAAGTAAGCAAAATTTTGTGTTTATTAAACTTCAGCGGTTCCTCCGATTTTTTTAATGCGATACTTAATAATATGATTGGACAAGTTGTTATCATAAAGATAGTGAAGTTTATACATAGGCTTCAGTCGGCTCCCTAAAGGGACATGGGTTCAAACTCGATCTAGGTCGATAAATTTTTCAGCGGAGAAAAACATACCATCTTTTCTGGTAAGGAAGTAGAATCGTAAGTCTTGTGATAATGTGATGTGTGAAACGTTAAAAATCGCCATGGCAATAAACTTCTCTATGTTCGGCAAAATTCCAGTAGGCAATAACTATAGTAGTTGAAGCCAATAGATAAGATGTGTTTTCGTATTCCGAAGTTTCTAATAAAACTGTTACTATAATTGATTAATATGATTTTACCTAAAATGTCCTTGAAAATTTAACAAGCCTCTGTAAATTTATCCAGTATTTTTTTACTTATTTTATCCATTAGATTTAAACATGACAGAGTTAGTTTGTGTTGCACCTTTATTACTTAATACATGACCTCTACATTTACATATTGTTGCTTCACAATGATTGTCGCTTGCAATAATGCTCAAATTTAAATTTGCATTTGTTAAAAAACATCATTGTTTTTAATATAGAATTCTATTCATATTTGAAACTGTTAATTATGTTTGTCATTTTATTATATTGGCATTATACTTCGGATAAATTTCATATCATTGTGTAACATTCCCGACATGGTAATTTGGGCGAGTCCACCTGTAACTCGGTCGCTTACTCCCAAGGAATCATTAAATCATCATGCGAACTTTGCAGATTCTTTACGACTTGTTTTTATTTACGAAATTTCCTGTGATATTCTTTTTATCATTGAACCTGTCCCAGAATTGAAACATTAATACTAAAGGTGGAGCTCCAGCGATATATTGAAAATACACCATTGGTTTTAGTTTGAGGATAAACATATTAAGTTTATGCTAGGTCAGCTTGGATGAAAACAGGCATTACCTCCAGTTTTTCAAGAGA
This sequence comes from Phrixothrix hirtus, assembly GCA_024586415.1. Taxonomy (NCBI): domain Eukaryota; kingdom Metazoa; phylum Arthropoda; class Insecta; order Coleoptera; family Phengodidae; genus Phrixothrix; species Phrixothrix hirtus. Next base: position 10,181 of record JAHWXV010749051.1, on the reverse strand, counting down.
GAGAAATAATTGCTTGTATTTTTTCTGGATCCCTCATAGTTGTCACAAAATGTCAGAATGTGGAAAAATTCATAAAATCCTTAACCTATCTGAAGGCTGCCTCAGAAAAAGGATTTATTCCAGCAGTTATTTTGCAAAAAAGACATTGGTAACCATATTTTTCAGTTCAAGATTAAAAAAAATTTTCTAACGATTGTTTTGCTATTGTTTGGCTATTCGTCTAAAATTGAAGTATGACGTGTTTGTATTTATGATAATTTTATAAAAATTATTTGCGCGTATCGTTAAGTATTAAATAAATAATTACCAAACGTTTTACTCTAGCTTTAACAATCTAATGTTTGCGCGTGAGAATATGTGCCATTAACCGTCATTGTTCGTTGCAAATCGAACTACTGACCTTTTGTTTTGTAACTGCTAATGGCGCAATCCTTTACACTTACTTAGACTAGTAGGAGTATATTAATTCACATTTGTTAATTTTTCCTATGACGATAGTCTTCTTTTTCATAGTCAAAACCGTAACAAATTCTTGTACCCAATAATACTAATTTGGCAATATCTCCATCGTAAGGCATTTAAGGAATTACAAAAATAATGGAATTTAACTTTTACATAAATTATATAAGCGCTTTCCAATCGCCTCGTTAATATACTTTTCGTGTCCTCATGTAACATGTTTCCTTTTTACATGATCCCTCGTTTTAAATTAACCGACCGATTGTGTACCTTTTAAATAAAATAAACTGAACGCTAGTACATATTTAATAAATTACACTATTTTAGTTAGTCATAGTAAGTCATTATAATTTTTAAAACAGTATACATTATCTTGCGTTACGAAAATGTCAGACAGAATTTCCTGTTTCATTTCTCTAGTAAAACTCATTAAATTTATTTTAAAAAATGCAGAACTATAAAAATAAAAATTAAATAAAAATGCATTTCGAGAAAGTGGCCTAATCCAAATGTACATTAAGATAGCCATTAAAATAAAATAAATGCTCTCTTTTAGCGTCGTCTAGAAATAATGCATAAAATGGTGGTCTTGAGGGAAAAATCCAAGTGCGATTTAATTTAATGGAACAAAAAAGTTTGCTTCAACATCAGTGTAACGTAAATGATACATTTTCCTCAATTTAGAAATATTTAATATTGTGTACTTGTTTTATTAAAACTGCCTTGGCTTTCTTTCACTTAACGCAGCAATTCTCCCAAGAGAATGACTTCAAACTAGTTTGAAGGAATTTATTATTAATTTATGGCGCGATAATGTATGAGTAGTTTTAGTAACATTTCCTGCGATGTGTAATTTATTTAAAATACTCCGAACAAGTTGTCCAAAAATATGGACAAGAGTAGTAATAAATTTAAATTTTCACTCGTCTATGTAAACCGATGCACTTTCCCATAAGGTTTGATAGACATATGATAAAGTTTCTTCATGTCGCACTGTTAAAAATTTATATTCAGTCTTCCTTAAAAGGTTAATGGGCAATTATAAATGCGAAATAATTGACGAGGAAGAAGCTGTCAGTTCGATTTCATGCTTCAGCAATGTTCACGTAAAAACAAATTATTAAGGAAACTCTTTTGATAGCCTAAAATGGTCAATCCTAATTGCAAGGAAAATGAGATTAAAATGTCACTATGTTCAAACTTGAAATTAATCAAATCTACTCGTTTATGTTTCAATAATTTAAAATTTTATCTTTACTATAATATAAAAAATAACTTCAAAACGATTTGTCATTGTCTCTTGCTGTCTTCCTGAAAAGGAGGCGAAGATCCACCAGTTCTTAAATATTGGTGATTTTAAAGGTAAAACATAAAAGGGGCGCGTAATTACGCCACAACTAAACGAATATGATATGTTCTAAAAGATAGGTTTTGTATGCAAATTCTTTTGGTCAAAACTATCAATTAAATTCCAACACAGATTATCAATTATGACATTTCGCTATATTAAGATAAATTGGTTAAATTTACTGAGGTAAATGGACGTGTCTAAAAAAAGACTAACCACTATTCGTATTTTTCTGTTCTTGCTTAACATTGAAAGTTACATTTTGTTTCTATAACCATTTCTGTCTTATTGGCACCATTTTCCACATAAGTTCGCTAATTTGTCGATCGTATCTTATTAATTTATCCGAAATTTCTTACCTCTGAAATCTTCGTTTAAACCACAAAGAAATCAGTAGACCGAATCCGATTAGTACTGAGAATGAGGCAGATTTCCTAATACGCTGTATTGTCGTGTTGGAGTCATGTCCCTGGTGGTACGTTTTAGCTGAAATCCACGAAGATTGGCATAGTTACGCACATAATGTTCTGCTCATACTTTTTGGGTAAATGTCCTGGAGAATTTAAATACCGCTACTTTTCCTTGCCGGTTCAATTTCAAAGAGATATGTTCCAAAATTAATGCTTTGGAATTCTAGAATAGGTCGATGACTTTAGAAATCACTTTCACTTTTTTTATTATATTTCGCTACTATTTACTCAACTTTGTAATCTACATTTGATAGAGCGAATCTATCTTTCAGTCTGGCAATATTCCGCATACAAATGCTTCTTCTACATTACTTATTCTTACCTTAGGTACTAAGTTATACCTGCATTTTTTATAATTGGTCTACGTCTCAAATAAATAAAGAAAAATTTAACATGAACTGAAGTTTTTTTTCGGCCGGTAAATCAGAAAAGGGAAATCAATTTTTTTAGCATTTCTTTTGTTTTCATTTGGCTATACCTGTAGCATCCACCTTATTATAAGCTATTTGGAGATGATGTAGAATATAGTACAATTAGCTCAAGATGTCTATGGGTCCTCTATTTGATTTAAAATACTTAGGAAGGAGGTTGTAGTTTCTGAGACCCAGGGATGCCTATTACATATCAGATAGATAATAAATTAATTACATGAAATGACTGAATAACAATTTCCTTGATGATCATTAATAAGAATTCTCATTAACAAAAAACAAGCATTTAATATACACTTCCTATGCAAACAAGAAATTCAAAAATAGTAAATTAATAATACACGTTTAATTCCTTACGGTATTGACAGAGATAGATAGTCCAAGCAGCACAGATTGTACTTGCATGTGTCTAACTGCAGCTGATCGGAAATTCTGATGTTGATTAGAGCTTCTCCGCAATATGCGATTATTGATGGCTAGTGTAATAATAGGCAAACATGTAATAGATAGCGTCACCAGAATTAAATCTATATTATTTTGTTAAAGTATATTCTTTCCAATAGCGTTACATCACTTTTCAAGAATATCTACCGATTAGTTTGTGTTTGATAGTCGTTTAAAGTAAACAACTTGTATTAGTTTCGCTAGAATGGAAAAATGTGATTTTGGGCTTCCCATAGAACATTACCTTCTGTATGGAAAACAATAACAGAAACAACAAAAAAGATTCATAAATATTATTGAGGCCCTACTTTATCAATTAAAATGATTCACAGGTGGTTTAATGATTTTCGTTGGGGTCGTACAAGCGTTCGCTATGCTGAGCGGTCTGGCAGGCCAAAAGATGCCCATGCACCAGAAATGATAACAAAACTGCATGATATTGTGCTGATAGATCGTCGAGTGAAGATGTATAAGATTTTAAAGGCTTCAAAATTGTCTACTAGTATGAAAAATAATATGAAAAAGCCTTCTATGGAATGGGTGTCGCATTCGCTAACAAGGAGCCAAAAACGAAAACCTTTAACGACTTCGGAGTTTTATTTGAAACTTTTTAAGAGCAATACCTCTGAATGTTTGCATCGATTTATTACTGTTGATGGGAAACGAAATATCAATCAAGGAACTGGTTTAAAAGTTCACCGAAGAAGAAAAAATAATGGTGCCATAGGCTGGTAAAGTCATGGCAACTTTATTCCGAAATGCTTGCGGAACAATATTCATTAACTGCCTAAAAAAAGGGAAAACGATATCACGAAAGCCACTTTTGCAAAGGAAAACATTTTATTGGACCTCGATAATGCGCGAGTATATTCTTCAGCTATTGCAACTGCAAAAGTACATAAATTTATTGCATTTCGAAATGCTTTAACATTCACTTGACTTAGCTTTTTCTAACCATTTCTTATCCCAAACATGAAAACTTGAGCCGGTAAGAAATTTTCATCCAGAAATAATCACCGAAGTAAATCTTATTTTACTGAAGGCATTAAACGTCTTGAATAACATTGAAATATGTATTCAGCTGGAGAGCGCTGTGTTAAAAAATAAAATGCTTTTGGAGGGGAAAAACAACTAGTTGTAACATGTTTGCCTTACCTATTGAGCTGACCTCGTATAACGGTATCTTGATCATACAGAAATTAAACAAAGAACGTTTAAAAAGTGCACTAATGGCCAGTATAAGAATAATAAGGGAAATCAGGGTAATTAATATTCTAAAAAAATATTAAATGTCGTATTTAAGATATTAAAAACCCAATGATTAACATATATGGAAGAATGAAGTTTCTTCTCATATACTGCGTGAATTTTGAAAAATTCAGCACACATGATAAGCCATAAAACTGCCATAAAAGTATAAAATAAATGAACAGCTGCAGGACTTCTCAGGACAACATTCGCATAACCTAACTAAATAGGTAAACATATATAAAAGCTAGTACTTCCGTATGCCGCTGGTTTCGTGCTGCGGTGCTCATTAGTACGGACACGTTGGTTGAAAATACAAGCTCCTTTTAAGCACATATTATGTATAGATGTCATATGATTTAGAGTCGCAGAGCCATCTATTGGTTTTAAATATAAAAATATTAATAACCTGCGATCATTTAAATTTCAGTTCTAAGTGGGTTATGAAATTTTTCTGTAGCGCACAGCTTAGACAAATGCACGCCAACTAAAGCCAATACATAACCTGCAAATTATCTATAATAATTGTCAACAAATTTAAATTAAAATAGGAATTTTTTTTACAATATTTACAATAAATGTACGAAATGATATTAAATGTTTATTGCTATAATGTTTTATTTCACAGTAATTGCAATAAAAAATTACAAAACCACTTAATAACAAAATATGACAAATTCAAACTGTCAATTTGGCAGATAATTGTTACTCAGAATGGATTAAGCTAAGACTTGAAAATTTAAATAATCGCTTGCTATATATGGAAGAATGAAGTTTTCTTCTAAAAGCTTGCATTTCCAATTAAATTGCCGAGGACCTCGTACTTATGAACCACACAGAGCGAAAACAGTGGTATACGGGTGCTGCGGAACGTTGATTGAAAATATATTAAAGGCAAATTTGTTTACACCTACTAATATAAAGTTCGCAAATCGTAATAACTCATAACACATTTATTGAGTAATTTAAGGATTTGTTGCTATAGTAAAGGTAAATTGGTTAACATTTGTTAAATCAGACTTACACAATACACCATTTTAAATGCAATATCTACTTAAAACTTAATCTAAGTACTCCACTAATTCTTTTACCTTTATTGCTATAGTGAAAGTAAATTGTTAATTTTTTAAATTACTGTTACGCAATTTCTCGATTATTTTGATTAATAGATGAAGGAGTAAATAAAGAACAATTTTAACTGTAACTTCTATCCAAATATCAGCTTAAAGGTCTGATAAATTTTACCTTTATTACCATCGTACAGGTAAATTTGTTAACGTTGCTTAAATTACCCTTACACAATACGTGAATTTCCTCAACAGAAGTTTCAGGGAAAACATGAACTTAAGGAATTAATCAATTACTTTACTTTTATAACAATTTAAAACTTGTTACGTTTTGACACAATACTTCATTTTAATTCATAAATGCTCCGGGCCGGATTAAGAACGGTATTAGGTACAAGGTTCTCTGAAGGTTTAGGTTAATGACTCCACTAATTATTTCACTTTTATTGTTATGTTAAAGGTAAACTTGTTAATTCTGGTTAAATTAATGCTACAGAAAATCAATTTTTCTAATAATAGTTCATGGAATAACCTGAGAACAATCTTAAGTTTAATATCCACTCAAATTGTAGCTTAAGGACTCGATTAATTATTTTATCTTTATTGCTATAGTAAAGATAACTTTGTTAACGTTTGTTAAATTAGAGTTTCACAATAAGTCAATTTTCTTAAAGTTTTAGAGCAAATTAAGAATCGATCAAGAATTGAATCATTAAAAACTTAAGGTTTTTAAATGTAAAATAAATTAAACAATAATTTATAAAGAGCATAGGGTTATAAATAAATCTGAAAAAAATAAATATTTTCAGAGAATAGAATTAGGTAAATGCTATAAGAGTAATCATTTATTATTAAATAACAACTGTAAATAAGTACAAATAATTAGTGACAGCCATAAACCGCGGCAATTTAATATTATAATTAGGTATCTTTAGCTAACGACCAGGAATTTGAAAATAGTTAGATTAATTTGAAATATCATACATTTACATTACATTGTAAACGTTACAAAGCACAATTACAAAGAAGGCCATTTTTATTCAAATGTTTATTTTTCTACTAGTCCCTTTGAACTGTTCTAAAGCTTTTTATTGTTCCCTTGCCGTTAATGAGTTACTTCCATCTTCATTTTACTATCATTATCACATTTGGCACCTTGAAGATTTTCTTTTAATTTTGGAAATAGGAAAAATCATTAAGATATAGGTCTAGTGACTGATTACACAGGATATTTCAGCAATTCAAACCTTCCATTTTCAATAATGGGCACGGCAATATGGTTCTTAGGAACAGGAGTGTTGTCTGACGAAATAAAATCCTTTTCTTCAATTTCGTTTGTCTTATTGCTTCAATGCACTCACGCAGCTTTGAAATTAAATTGGCCTAGTAGTCGTTTATTATTGCATGTCTTACGTTTCAAAAACTCAGTCAGCAAAATTTCGCGCGCATCCTAAAAATTGTGGCAATGACTTTATCAACAGACGGTAAAACACGAAATTTGCAGGGTGGGAGCGAAACTCTGCTATTCCACTCCAAACCTTGTTGTTTCGGTTCGGAATAAAAGTGGTGAACCATTGCTTCGTCAAAAGTTACGAATGGAGAAAGAAATATAATCGAATAAATTTTGTGAAACTGGCTTTAGAATGTAGTACTCTAGAATTTTTCTGATCAAGTCCCAACATTCTTCATACCCACTACGTTGTTACAGCTTTATCCGACGAATAATCAGTCGTCTAACTGCCATAACCATATCATGTACAGTCAAGAATGGGAAGTTTATGCTCAATTGAATATGACATTCGTTTGAATCCCAATAACCATTCAAAAGCATTAGAAGACGCATCCTTCGTGACTAATATTGTCCTGGATTGCCATGCTTCACATGTTCACATGCTTTTTTGCCAGTTTAAATGTTCGAAACGTATTTTTCACTACTTCGTGAAAAGAGCGCTCTCGCTTAATATGCCCATCATGTCTTCGTGAATTTCTTTTGGCAACAATTTTATAATAGAACGTTCTTCCAATTTTACAAATTCTCTAAACACTTTTACTTAGATTCTAAATTGTTTTGACAGGTAGCAAGTGACAAAACTACAATTTAACTATCGTAACAATAAATGACTAATTCTTTACCGTGTCAAATGATTTCAAGATCACTTAATGCCTACTATGCCATAGACCTTAATAATGATCTTCCATCGTAATATGACATAATTTTATTTAAAATTAAAATGCAAAGCTAACAAAACGTTAAACCAAAAAATTGTGCAAATACCCTAAATTTTAAGTTAGCAATCTGTAAATATTTGATCAAAAATAATAAAACTCTAACATACAGGGTCATTTTCAAATACACCGACAACGTGGACCACACATGCAGGGATGTTTTAAATCAAGTGCAAAAATTTTTTTTTAAATAATTCTCTGCCCTTTCCAGAAAGAACGCTGTTGAAAAATGCTAAAGAATTGTTTGAGGATCCCAGTAATTGCAGTACAGTCATTTTAAGTAAATAAGCAATAAAAACATATGCAGTTACGTCATTCTAAAATGTAAAATGTGGATAAATCGGAAACATCACGTAATTTATAGCGCAGCGTTCGTTTCCAAACGTAGTTGTATATAATGTTAAATTATTAGGATGTTTTGTGCTTTATCAAATGCTTTATTGAAGTGTATTAATTTTCATTTCAGCGTGTTTATTAACTTAATTATACAAACAAGATTTGCCATTGGAAGAGATAATTTTGACACCTCTTGTAAAAAATAAGTTTTTTGTTTTCATTGTATTCATTTTATCTTAAACTGCAAGTTGGGAAAGGCCGAGGAATATATTCTGAAATGTAATGCATGGAACAAATGCTGTTCAATTGCTTTGATTTTGTGTTTATAAGACCTATATTTAATGTAATTTAGGATCGCATTCATCATTTTCAACTGTTTACAAATTTTGAAAAATTCAAATGGTCCAAAAAATAAATTATGAAAATTATATTACTTAAAAAAACCTTTATTGAAATTGAACGTGTTAAAAATGAAATGTTTAATTTTTTATCTCCATAAAACTCAAACGAATAAATTGTGGGTTATTGATAATTGGCATAAGCTAGTGCACGAAATAAACACATACATCTGCAGTAATTTGGTATTGAAAGAGTTGCTCTATGATACGTAGTTGAAATTAAAATATATCTAGACATTTTTACTTGTATACACATTTTCCGACGGTTCTCAAAAGCCGACATCTTCAATTTTTTCCAAAATGTTAGGCCTTCACATGCTAAAGTATGTCGGTTTATTTTAAAATCACCCTGTATAGAAGAAAAAACGCAAGAAGATAAAACTAGTAAACATAATGAAATCTTCAGCTAAACATTCCCACAAAATTAATACAAACATAGGTACATCAAGACAGTAATGACATAATTAATTAGTACAATATGGCCATGTTCCAACCATCACTTGAATTCCACATCATGCTTGACAGATCCAAACTTAAGACTGTTACAACGAAGAACTAAGTAATTATTTAATTACGTATCTCAATCTATGAGATCTCTCTCATTATACAGAGACTTAAAACAAACAAATATATGGCTTTCGGACCGAAAATTAGTTGCGAAACTAACAACCAAGATACTAATTTTTTCGTAAGGGAACTAGATTTAGATTTCTAAGCCGAATATTATTAAACAATATTTTTAAAAATAATACGAATCCTGGCATCGTAACTCAAAAATTCCTGCGTTTTCCCTATATTTAGCAACCGCAACCTCATGGAGGTGCTAAACAAAATAGATTTAGGAAGATAATCGTAGTATTAAATATTTTAACAGATATCAGGCAAAATAGATGCATTCAATTTAAATAGGACTGATATGATTATATAAAAGAATCCAAGTTTTTCGTTGCAAACAGCCGTAACAGCCTTAGCTTAAGGACTCGATTAATTATATTGATTTTATTAAAATAACAAAGCTAATTTTTTTAACATTTATTATTTTTTGTTAACAAAATTTTCGAAGTAGATACAAAACGACATTCCTCCAATCTTAGTCTTAATTATTTTACGTTTATTGTTACAGTAAAGGTAAATCTATTAACATCTGTTAAATTGGAATTACACAGTACATCAATTTTTTCGACAAAATTTTTGAGGTAAATTAAATTTAGCTTAAGGAAACAATTACTTATTTTACCTTTATTGTTGTATTAATGCTAAATCAATTTTTATATTAATAGCTCAGGGAGGAAAGCAAGAATTATTTTAACTATAACTTCCATTTAAACCTTAGTTTAGAGCTCGATTAATTATTTTACCTTTATTACTATATTAAAGGTAAATTTGTTACTGTATGTTACTTCAGTGTAACAGCATATACGAATATTTCCACTAATAGTTCATAAAGAACCATTTTAACTCTAGTTTCTACTCAAATATTAGCATAAGAACATCATTAGTTATTTTACTGTTCTTGTTATGCTAAAGTAAATTTGTAATACTTCTTAAATCAAAATTATATAATACACTAAATATGATTTTAGCTACAACTCCCCCTCAAAGCTTATAATTCGCTTAAGGCTGTGACTCGTTATCGTATTATCGTATTAAAGGTAAATTTTATCAAGAGTGGATAAGTTTTATCCTAGAATTAATCGTGAAGCTATTGAAATTTATAAAAACCCGAATAATTTCAACAAGAAAGATGATGGCAT
>JAHWXV010749030.1:0-13396 GCA_024586415.1 Phrixothrix hirtus | reverse complement strand
TGATATGAATAATAAGAATGGTAAGTAGAACACATATAAAAAATTTCATGACATTCTGAGAACGTGGGTTGCATGCCATGGATGATTTGACATGGATTGACCCTGCAATCAAAAAGGAAAACCTTATTATATAGATCGTACTACAAGTAGTACACTTATTAGAACTAAAAAACAAATTTATGTTATAAGACACAAAAGTACTTTCGATGATAATATATCAAATTTTGCTAGTCACATTCTAATTTAATTCCATACTTTGTACAAACCTAAAAATGTGTAAATATTACAATCGAATATCAATACAGAATTCTTATTAAATACTTACGAAGCAATTCACATTAACCACCTTTAAAACGATAGAACAGAGGTTAACTTTTGAATGAAATAATTCCTGTAAGAAACAATTTCAACAAATTTCTTAGAGACGACTTTATTAAATAATGATACTATCTGTTTTGATATTCATATTGAGCTTCATTTTATTAACCATACTAAAAATATATTACTTTATATTGTACGAATTACTATTGAAAGAATAATATTGTAACAAAATTAGAAACAATAAAAATTCAAGGGAACATTCTGGAACAATCCAGAAGGTTCTTTATAATTAAGATACATGATGTATTCACAATGACTCATTACTTTAACCGATGTATATCAATTAGATTCCAGGGCAGCAATGAGTCATAGCATTGCAATGTATTACATCACTATTATGAATAATTTTATTCTTTACTAATCTAAAGTTTTCCTTAATGTTTGTTGTTAGTGTATTGTGAAATAAATAAGTATAAATAAATAATCTTAATTTAGTGAATATAGATAAAGATTTTTAAACAATTAACTAGTTTCGTTATAATATATTCACCGATACTACTTACTGTATATTAGGTTGCATACTTTGCACTTTACAAATTTTGTATCTGTGATTATTTTTTTATGTATGTTTTCAGTGTTGTAATTTTAATAATTTTACTTATATAATTATTTATTTATCTTTTTAATTCTGACATACTTATTAATATAAGTTTCAAACAATTTTATTAAGTAATTAGATTTAATTTATTACGGCAATTAATCTTATTTATTTTTCCTTTTAATTAGTTTTCTTAAATCTGAAAATGGCCCTAGAGACAGGATCGAAACAATTGTCATTTAAAGACATATTATAAATACAATTGGACAGGTTTTTATTTTCACCTTCTACTATATTAAATAAAATAAGGGCACTGATCGGGTAACAATGTGATCAAAATGGGATAGACATTAGTCCTTTGTCATTATAAACAAAATTCAGAAAACAATAATTATTTGCCTAGCTATAATAGACCTTATTAAAACGTTCAGATCCATCTCGCGAATTTAGAAAAATCTTGTCGTATGATCGTAAATATTCGCGGGAAACAAAATTAATGTATTTGTTATTGAAAAATAAAATCTTTAATTTGAAATTATTAACTTTACACGCAAAACCATTAATTTTGTTCATGTTGAAAGTCGACATAAACGTCGACGGCTAGTTATAAAACCAACAAGAATAAAATCGATGTTAAAAATCACGGGATAATTATAGGTTACGTTAACAATAACATAAAAGTTACACGTATGTATGGCAAGGTAAATAAACAAAAAGTTTAAATCTTACATAAATACATATAACTACATTTTTTTTAATATTTATATATCTTTGGATTTTTTGGAAATGTATGAAATGAAATATTCTGTTAACAACACTACTTATCTGATTGCCATCCAGACACAGAAAATCTCTGGCCTTTTTTCTTGCTATTCTTCTTTGATTAGGTGCCCAATCTACTTTTCTGTACATTTTCTGGTCACTTGCTTTTCTAGTTTATCTTTTGCGTTATTTGAAGTTATATATTTATGAAGTTAGGTAATAATTTTAATGACACTAACGGAGCCGATAAAGAAGAAATCACTTTGCAGGGAGTTCGATTTCTTGGAATGCATTACCGTTCTAATAAGGTCTATTTGGCAATATTGAGATGGATTGTATATAATTGTCAGTAAAAAGTTCTCCCACGTCAAAGTTGGATAAACAAGCGCGTACAACCTTTACTAGAAGAATCACCCTTCGCAGCAAAAATAAAAGAAAAAAGTCCGGCCGGCACTAGTGCCGCGGAGGCTAGGGAATGGGGTGTAGTTACTTACAAAGAGAAGATGGTCGAAATAACCATCGAGCGAAATATCGTGTTTGGCAGGTGCAAGTTTCGCTCCCAGTGTCGCTGGAGAAGATCCTGGAATTGGTGCTGATGAGCGCCTGGTAGTCCCGAAACTGGTACGAGCTCGCGCAGGAAACAACCTGCAATACCTAGAGAAAAATGACAGTGTAAATCTGGACGTACAACAATGAAAACGTCGTAGATTAATTCGGCGATAAAAGTTGGACTTAAAAATGCTCGTAGATATTCTGCCTCACACACCTAGGATTATGCAGATAAGTATTGGCAAGAATATTTATAAATAATCTGAAAGAAAAATCAATTACGACACAATAGTACATAAATGGAAAGAAAAATCAAAGTAAAGATAAGATCAGTTTATTTTCGTTTCAGAAAGCAACAATTAGTATCTGGCAGCGTACAGCTCATAAAAATCTTTCAAATAGGCGTAATGGTAAAAATTCATTGAAATTTTGAGAACTGCCTACATAAACAAAATAACTAGTAAAGTATACAAATAAAAGAAAATCTTTAGAGCCTCAAGCTAAGTTAACACATGTGTACTATAAAGTTACAATTTCAGGCGACGTTATCGCGCAGATGTCCGACAGCATGCAGTAAAACTTAAAATATAGAATTGAAAATAACATAAGATTTGAAAAAGGATAAATATAAGGTGTTCGTGAACTTGATTACCATAATTTAAATTAGATATAAAGCATCTGTTTAAAATTCGTACGCAATTAATTAAATTTAGTCTATCCAAGAATGCCTTTACATAAATCATACATAACAAATATGTCAAAATAGTAAGTAAAAGTATCGAAGTAAGTTAATGTTAAAGGGGCCGCAGACCTATACGCGTGGGAACTCCGGTCGCCCCCCGAGAGACCTGATGCCATGCTCGCTCTATGAATTTAACGTCGAGTGCAAATAACAATTCGTTGCATTTAGCAAGGGATTTTTCTATTACAAAACAATTAATTTCTATTTCAAAATTATTAGTAGAATATTTATAAACAATGTCAAATAATTATAATGATTAATTAGAACTAATTTTATTGTAGCATAAAATAATAAACTGTAGAAAATAAATATCGGAACACAAAGCAGCAATTAGCAGGTCCCAAAACGTAACGAGCTTTCGCCGTCTTCGGCGGATGCCAATAGAAAGATAAGATAAACTGACCTGGATGGTAGAAGTTTCCAGAGAAAAACAGATTTGATCTTTAATGAATCGAAATCATCGCCTCGAGGCTGCGGAATGGGCGTTTCTTCGCGAAACCACTGGTCGCCGTACTAGGGCCGTAGAAAGGTAGAACAAATGGCGGCTCTGGTATGGAGAAGCAGGAGGTTGGCCAAGGTGAAAGGAACCCTCCAAAGCGTAACCTCGGGCTCATCCAGAAGCAATCTGCGTTATAAACATGCCGGTGAATTCCCAAACTTAACGGGCATTTTAAATCCCGTACTTAAAACATTAGAAATAAATAAAAAGAGAAAAATCAATTAACCAACCCTGTACATAACCAATGGATGCCTACTCATCCTAACAAAAATGTAGGTGTTTTATCCAAAGAAGAAGAATAAGTCAAAGAGATCGTCGAAACTAGACGCAGCGAAAAACAACAGCGTGCGTTTCCCACAACGAACTAACACACAATACCTGACAATACGCGATGGGAACAGATAACGACGTTCGCGAGCACAAATTACAAAGGACGGAGTTAGGCAACCCAAAGCGCATGGGAAAATTAAAAACGCGAAAGCAGACGCAATTTTCAAAAATTAATCGATCTCAAAAAGAGACTGTTACAGTTCTTTCAATAAAAAAGTCTTTCTCAACTGCAGCAACTCAAAATTTTATTTCTTGTCCGAAGTGCCGACACTATTTGTGTACAACGATGATTGTATTTTATACATAGTGACCTAACAATTTAATCTAAATGCGTCCATTAAATAAACCAAACAATTTGAAGAATTATTATTATTGTCAATTAAATTTGTAAACAATCCTGGAAATATACCGTGTATTTAATTGCTACCTGAATTTTAAATTGTTACTTCTTATTTCTGACAGATTCAAATATGATGTAAGTATTTTAACTAATAGAATTACAAACTACAATAAAGTTAGATTTTGAAAAAATTAGGCACCCACGCAACATTTATGAAATGTTCTAATAACAAAAAAGGTTTTCGATATATTTCATTAATATTCATTATTAATAAACAATACTTCATTACAGCCAATTGCAGACTTGTAAAATGAGTTTTGAATTATAAAAAAATCTGGTGTGAGACAACGCACAACTTTCTCTTACATACATGATGAAAATATTATTTACATTTATTTTGGGAACGATAACTGTAACGGTCACCCATCCAAGTTAATGGACATGCAAAATCCTGCTTAATTCTAGAGATTTTACTGATAACTCACTTCAACGCATTTTTTCAGCAAAACCTCTAAGTTCACGTAAAAGGGCATTAAAGACATGAGAATAACGAGTTTAAAAAAAATTGTTATAATCGTTTTCGAGAAAATCGCAAAAAACTTAAAGATCGCAAGAATAAAGTGGCATTTTCGGTCATTCGATTTTAACTAAATTCCTGCTGTCTCGTATATAAAAGATAGAAAACTTAAATATAGTTTTTGGTTTTTATATCATGTTTACTTTTTGAGATATGTTATTCACAATTAATATGCCAAGTACTTCCGGTTACTCGATTTTCAAAAATTTATCAGAGAAACTCCTTGGTTAATATAAGACTCAATTAAATATCTAAAAAATATACTAAGTTTAAAAAAATCGTTAGAGCCGATTTCAAAAAAACCGTGATAATGAAGAACTCGGAAAATAACTAAAAGTGGTACTTCCGGTTATTCACTTTTAACCAAATTTTGTATATTGGAGAAAAGGGCGGTTCTGACCTCAAATATAAAGTTTCACATATCTAGAATTTTTAGTTTCATAGTTATTTTATCAAGAGTTAACAGTGAAAGTACTTCCGGTTACTCGATTTACGGAAAATTTTCTATGTAACCGCCTAAATTATACCAAAGGACCTTAATGACCTAAATATAAAAAAAATTTTAAAAAATCGTTAGAGCCGATTTCGAGAAAATCTCGAAAAACGAAAAATTCTGAAAATTTGATTTGTGTAAAGGGCGAATATTTTTGCCGGGTTGAATTATAGGTTACGTTTGAGTTGTTAAAGTTCTAACCAAAAAATGAGAACACTTTTGCAGGCGATCAGAGTATCCCTTAGAAATAGTAACGAATCGATAGTCAAACGATGGAGCGGTCGAAGTCAGCGAAACAATCACGACTCGTGAAGCTAATCAATGATAAATACTGCACGACATAAATAAAAACATTTTAAGTTGAAATTCTTATAGCGTTCTCTCTGTTCCAAAAGTTTGGTTCCAAGAAGCTTGCTCATTTGCGGTTTTGAAATGTCGCTTTGTCCATCATTAGGACACTTTCAGTTTATATTAGTATGTATGATATAAATTTTACAATTTTTGTGCTTGTTTTGTGTATGTATTCAGCGGTTTTTCTTATAGTAGAAATTTTTAATTCCACAAAAATAAGAATGCTAAAGTCAAACTAAACAGCCACGTTTTCAATTTTGAGAAATTATTAATTTTGCAACATCATCGAACAGGTTTAATCTTATCAATCGTTTTTTAAGCTAAATCTATTATGTAATGGTTATCGTTTTCTATTTCGATTTTGATTTTTTGCTATTTTCCTTCTTTGGACTTTAAAGTGATTTTTAATATCAGCGACAGAAATTCACAGAGCAAGTGTAAGTGTAAGAATTGCTAAAGACAAAATAGAGATGATCGTAGACTAAACTCAAAGGCGAAGATTACTGAACATGCAGACTTTCGAATCATAACCACTAGATTATAATTTCAAGCTATTATGCTAATATTTGTTGCTAAATACAATTACTACCAGAGATATCCGGTACACAGTGTACAATAATCTTACCTTATTGAATCATCTGAAATAATAAAACATGTCTAGTCAAGGTTGTGACGTTTTAATATGATTTACTAAGTGCACAGATAATCAAACAATTTATATTATATTATATATTATATTATATAGCCGGGGATATATCAGCCGTGTGGTCCTGGTTCACGGTAAGGCTCTTCCCCTGGTTTGTGCGGATTCTGCTGTCTCAATTACCTTGATTTCAAGTCAGAGTTACTGTGGAATAACTATTTGTTAATTGACCTCATTTACTGATCTGACGCAATTTCGATCTTTGTCATGAAACGAACATTCGCAGCAATTATTTTATAATTGTTTTGTTTTCTCAATTTAATTATGAAGTAATAATAACAATAAGGATGAGAATATTTACAGAACAATTTATTAAAAAGGAAAATTAAAATAAAGTTTCACTTGTATTAATAATCTAGTAGCTAATTAGAACTTAAATTTATTAATGCAATAAAAAGCATAGACAGGTCGTCGTACTTACATGAGCGGTGGTTTAATAAACTGCGGCGATGCGTTAAATATTGGCGGGGCGTGGTCCGTCTTTCGTAGCTTCAGTCTCCCCTTATAGTCCCCCCTCAGATCGTTGGCACACCTGCGTCGCTTGCGAGCGTGGTTGTGCGCGTAATATTATGATGGAAGGCCAGAACTAGGCGCCTTGTTGTGCCTGTCACTTTTGCCACTCGGTACGATGAGACGTGGTGACGTCAGGCGTTGTTCGCAGATTGCTATCTAGTAACATATCTGCGAGCGACGAAACATCCGGGGGTTGTAGGGATCTACAAATCAGAGTACGTGTGTTTCTGCTATCGATACAACTCGAGATGCGCTTACTCTGACAACGCTTGTCGTCGAATCTGAATTGTTACCTAGCAACTCTTTCACGTTCAGTCAAGAGTCATCTGCTTACAGGGTCAGAATAAACAATGCCAATGGTATTCAGTTACCTAGCAAGAAAAGAACCACAGAGGTTGAAACGCTCTAGGAATCGGATCGACCTTGTTACCTAGCAACGTAGGTCGGTCCAAATTTAGAATCCGGAAACAAGAAACTTTCCTTAGATCGACTAAGCTGATCTTACGGATCTTTGTCCCGACTGCGGTTGGGATTTCGTAGTTACGGAAGACTGACAAAACGTCACGTGAATATACAATATACAATTTTGAATACAAAAATGTTTGACCTTTCGGAGAAGCTGGTATGGTTTCCACAGAAAAACTGTGTCGAGTCTCGTACTGAAAGACAATCCTTTTATAGTTAACTGACTGCATTCCCTCTTTATTCTAAAAATATATTCGTTGCCGGTTTCTTTGTCTAATGTTTTATCAGCTTTGGTAACACTGCAGCATCATGCATTTGTATATTATATTACCTAACATGATGCAATATTAATTCTTAATTATTTTATCTTGGATTGTTTCTTAATTTATTTTACAGGTTATAGAAACAATCTACATTCACTATGTTGTAATGCTTGCATCTCTATCATTTGCTTTGTTTTACTTAATTAATTTTTATTTTATACAGGTTCTCTTGGTTCATTTACTTAATTTTATTATTATGTAAATGGACCAAAGTTTATTTACATAATTATTTTGCAACCGAATATTTCACTCCCGCACTGCTTTGTTCACTCTTAAGGTTTGTCAAGTCTTTATAAATGTCTTATTAATTAAACTTCCGGTATTACTAATTTATTTTGATAATGAGAATTGTTGCAATTTTGTAATCGCGGTTCGCGTCATCACTACGTCTCCTGAGAAACGTTATAGGTCTACATTACAGAAATAAAAAGAATTATATTTAAAATAAACAAGTATGTTAGGTCGGTTCAGTTATGCAGGATACAATCGGTGGTATAACAGTTTATTCATGGGATTTCCCTGATTAAAAATATGCCTAAATTAAACTAAGATAAAATTAGATACAACATATTGTGAAGTTATGCACACATATTTTTTTTAAAGTTGTATAACCAGTGCGTATGGGTCACTCTTTAGTTGCTTACTTTATAAATTTTTAAACTAAAATTGCACTTTGCGATCTTGGCGTGTAATGCACTATAAATGATATTCCAACTACACTTCAATTTCTTATTATTTTACAAATCTCTTGATTATAATAGAACTTTCCCAATAGGGAGTAAACAAATATTAATTTAAAAACTTTTAAACTTAAGCTGTAGATCCCCTACAATATTTGATTTTGATATTATCATAATTTGATAATTTATCTTCTTTCTGTTATTTCCTTTAAAATAGAAGAGGATGTTAAGATTTGATTTTCATGCCAATTAATGCTCTCGATGATAATTTTTTAAGTTCTACTTCTTGAGAGATGCGTGATTTTACTTGGAACTCCTGTTTTATAAAATTATATTAAATGTTATAAATTTCTTGACGGCGATCCGTACACTTTCATTTGCTGCCATTATCAATCAGAGGTATTATAATTTTTAAATACTTGGATAAGTTCTGCGAACAGTGTTTGATTCGGAATTTACATATTTACCATCTAATGATCTACTTGCGAGGTTGTCACTGGTTGCTGAAATTCATCACCGCGTGTTCAACGTAAGTAAGATAATTTTTCTTGTAACGTTCCGCTTTTATAACTTTTTTAAATTGCCTTCCTACTGTTGCATTGACCAATCAAAAGATCTAAAATTTCAAAAAACTGTTTGTGTGCCTTACTGAAAAACCGTTTGAAATTCCGTTAGATATTTGCGTCCTTTTCGTAACCTCCCGTGTTTTACAGCTTAGATTAGTAAAATATATGACACCATAATTTTCAGAATATTTCTCACTTTATGGGTTTACTGCTTGCAAGACATTTCCGTATTGAATATACAATTTGAATTTGTCCTTTCAATTTTTAATTTATTTTTCTGTATGTATTATATATCCAAACCCACGTTTTTTTTTTGTAACGGAGCACAATTTATCCTTTGCTAAATATTTATTTTATAGTCTGTGAACTTTGTTTTTAACTTAGAAATACTGTTAGGTAATTTCTACTTAAAGTAACCTTTTAGAAATTTGAAATAGGTGAGAATTGAGTAATTTTTATACGTGTTAATTGCGAGGGTCTAATAGCCTCCTAATTCGGTATATTACATTCTTGATACTTTTTTAACTTTATAAGGGCTTCCCAGGATGACTGAAATTTAAATTCTAGGTTTCGCCGTTTTTTTAATAGGTGCAACCACACCTTGCAGCCTTAGAGCTTACATCATACTGTACCTTCCTCGGATTGCTAATGCTCTCAATGTTATTGGGTATTTTATCGTGTACAGAGCTTAGTCTCTGCCGAAGTCTCTTGAGATACTCACTTCTGGCAATCTCCTTTCCCCCGGGGTTGATACCGAATTGTAAATCACAATGCCATTAGGAACTTATGTAAGTATTAATCCCAGTCTCCTTAATTACCTAAAACTATTTTCGGTTCATGTACTTCGTCATTCTATCTGACTGCAGGTAATGAGCAGTAGACCTAGCCTTATATGTTTTCAATAATTAACAGAAACTTTAGAATAAGACTATACCGAAATGTTGCCCTTTATTTCAATTCAATGGAGTTCTTAAACGTTTCTGCTATTCAACTGTCTCCTGATTTGGTATAGCGTGTATGTTCCTGCTCACTTACTAAAATAATCCATGGTCACCAAAATGTATTTATTTCCAGCTCCCGATTCCACAAACGTACCTGCTATATGAAGGACCGCCCTTTTGAATGGGCTGTCCATGTTATACTGTCTCATCATCTTTCAAGTCAAATGTTCTCCGAAGAGTATGTTTTATTTTCCGCACACTTCCTGAACATTCTACTTAAAGTTAACCTCATAAAATCGTTCGAGGACACTTTTCACAGTCTTTGCGCCCACATTCCTTCCTGATAAATCATGCAGTTGTATCAAAATGACTGCCGCTCTACCAACCGTATTCGTTTCACAAATCCATATTCAATTTTCAGTGCTCTCTTCAAAAAATCGTTGTGAATCTGTAAGAAATCCTATTAAGACCGGTACGCTTTCAAGACAGTGTTAAATGGGTCCACTTCTTGCCATGCAGGTACTAGGTGATCGTTCTTCTATCTCAGAAGCAACTTCAGACCTGAATCATTTTCTTGTCTTTTCTCATCATTTCAGGTTTTCAACATGGTGAGATGTTTTTCAATTTTTGATTTCAACTAAGATCAGTGGTGGCACTTTCTACGCAAGGCGTCTCCACAAAGTATCATAATTTCAATGTTTTTTTCTAGAACGATGTTTAATTTCAAAGATATATTTTTAGTCATTCCCGATTTGGCCTTTTGGATTCTTAAACTGAAGTAGTCATTTCAATATTGTACGATCAGTCCTCAGAAGTATTTAATTGACTTTATCATCACTAATTTCTTTTCGGGTAGTACAGTAGTTCTGTTCAGGCTTGGATGATGTCTTGATAAAATATCCCAATACGCCTTAGGGTTCATCCTTAACTTCCTACACCAAAACTCTGTTACTCACATGACTCGCATCAGCGTTCAAGGCAAATCAACTCTTCATTCTAGGATAACTGAGTACAGGTTCAGTTACTAGTACGGTCATTATTCCATAAATAGGGTTGCTCTTATTTCAATTTCGAAAACTCCACGTACGAACCTTAAAATGTTTCATAATTTGTGTTTATCTTTTAGTTGTGGCTATTCCCGTACTACCTAAATCTTCTCTAGGTTAGTTTCCACTCCCTTTTCAGAAACCACATAACCCAGATAATTAGCTTCCTTCTGGAACAGATTACACGTTTTCGACGTAAGCTGTAGGTAGACACTGCGCAATCTTTGAAACGCCTCTTCTATATTCTTTAGATGTTCATCGAAGGTCACCGATTATTATTACATGCAAATAATTTAGACATGTTTGTCAAGAGAGGCTTCTCAGAATTAGTTCGATCAACTTTTCAAACGTCTCAGGGAATTGCACAGTCCAAGTGGCATCATAGATAATTGCCATAGCTTCAAACCAATAGTAAATGCCGTTTCCTCGTGATCTTCAGGTTCCACATTGACTTGATAATATCAACTTTCCCTGTCTAAAGCTGAAAAATCAACAGAAACTGGAAGGTGTTATCAATCCTGAGTAGAATATAGCTAGGCTTATTGGTTACATTGTTCAAACGGTGATAACAATCTAGTGGTGTCCTCTTTTTTCTTAATCAACGCAATTAACTAAGCTCGGGGACTATTAGATAGTTTGATGAGCCTTGTTACGCCATGTCTTGAATTATCCTCTGTTTCTTTTCGTTTGAGAAACGGAGTTTTCTTGGTTTTCGACATGTTGCCTGGGCATCCTGATATTTAGTTTGTGCGTCACTATGTTTGTTCTTTGATTCAAGCCATCTTCCCCGAAGATATCAGTGTAAGTTTCATACAATTGGTCAGCCTTCTTCCTTTGATTTTTTGACAAGCTATCCGAAGGATCGGGTATGGTACGAAGTTTAGATAAATGCCTATTAGGTACAACCTTCTTGTTCAACTTCATGCAACGTACCACAAATGATATTGTGTACAAAATCCTAACTGAGTGCCCTTCTTTAGTACTATCTGTAAGGTATTAATATTTATCAATCCCACGGGTGTCATTTCCGAGGTATCCATCAAGTTCTTTATGCATCCTACCTGGGAGTTTTGATCGAGCCGTTTTACTTCTTGCTCTTCCGCAAAGGTTACATTTAATCAAATGGTCCTATCGTCGATGAACGGTAATTTCTTCAACTTCGACTCTATGCTGTCGTTCCTCAAATATAACGTGACCCCAAATTTAGACATTATATCCGTTCCTAATATTACACTATCACCAATATCAGCTACGAATACTTAATATAATCAAATCAAACTTTGTCATGCTTTCGCCACGAACGGTATACGATTTTATCTGAATTTTCGTAATGGAAGCTTTGAAGGCAGAAATTTTCCATCCTTGACGAAGTTTGTCTTCACTATTGTTTTTGTTGCTTCAGTGTCCAGCAATACTTTGCAACTTTTCCCTGACATTCTATAAATATACAGACTATTCGGTTTGTGTCACATCTATGGCGCTTGGATAGTGGCTTCAGAGACCTGACTCGCAGTCTTCTTGGTGTTTCGTATTATTATCTGGACTGCTCCTCGTCTTTGAGCAATTTTTCTGAAAATATCTCAATTTTTCAACATTCTAGTCTTTGCCCAGTTGGCATTTATTTTTTAATTATTTTCAAAATTGTTTCATTCCCTGATTCTTTGATGCTTGTTTAGACGCTTCGAATTCGAATCAATGCATTAGCAATATTATTCGGAACGGATAAGCTCATTGTGTTTTTAAATGTCGAAAACTATCCATAAACCTTTGTACCACAGGTTTGTCGATGGGACTTTCGATACGTTAATATGACTAACCGTGTAACTTCGGTTTAAAATTTTTAGTAGTTTTCTCCAACCTTTTGAGCTCAGTAAATTTTTTGCAGATTTTTATTTCCATAACGCATTTTCAATCTTAAAACAGGTCGTCTGGTACAGCTTTCAAAATGTCTAAAGCGTCTACTGTCAGCGCGGTCAACTTTTCTTCCGTGGTACACTTGTTAGATGTTGCGACTGCCACGAGCTATTTGTAAGAACTGACCCAATGTGTTTTCCCATCATATACCGATGCTTTCACGTGTTTATTGACGTTTGACATATCAAATTATTGCAATCAACCCGACTCGAATAGAAAGGCAGGGCACGCTTTTATGATGTCATCAACCGCGGTTATTGATAAACCGTAATAATACTGCACAATAAAAGTAGATAATTTTAAGATACCTCATTATTTGTAAATTTTCTTTGTTTTTATTGTTTATTAAGTTTTTTTCTAGGTAAATAATTTACAACGTACATACACATGTGTTTAGTGACGTATATTAGGTAAAACCAGTGAAACAAGCATTAATTAGATTAGTTTAATAATATTGTATGAACTTTTAAATCAAAATATAGGTACTTATTACACTTATTCAAAAAATATTGATATGCACTTGTCTATAACATCAAGCTTTCTATAACAAATTAGAGCTGCAAACTTTTTTTGAACTAATGTAAACAATTATGGTTTATAATTATTATTTGAGGTAATAGGTCAATAAATAATCGTCGATGTAGAAGTATATAAATTTACTGTCAAAATGACGTTTCGCTAAT
>JAHWXV010748932.1:0-16487 GCA_024586415.1 Phrixothrix hirtus | reverse complement strand
ATATATATATATATATATATATATATATATATATATATATATATATATATGTATATGTATGTATGTATGTATGTATGTATGTATATGTATGTATATATGTATGTATCTATATGTGCCATCTTTCATTGATTTAACACAAATCTCGAGAAAACACATGTTCTCTTTTGAAAACAATTAAATTCATTATATTCATTTATGATCAAAATAAAATTAATGCCTGTTATACAAGCTGTGGAAAAATATATGGTGCAGCAATGTAAGTCGTAACAAATTTGTTATTAATTTTTCCAGTTCGTCTGTTAATTCTCTGTTTATTTAAATA
The DNA here is from genome assembly GCA_024586415.1 of Phrixothrix hirtus. Lineage (NCBI taxonomy): Eukaryota > Metazoa > Arthropoda > Insecta > Coleoptera > Phengodidae > Phrixothrix > Phrixothrix hirtus. The sequence continues at coordinate 16,165 of JAHWXV010748932.1, read as the reverse complement.
GATATTAAATATAATAGTTTGTAGTGGTATGCGTTTTTCTTAATAATAGTCAGTGTGGCTTCAATTAAACGATATACCCTGTACCATAAATGTTAATAAAAACGTCTCGGATATGACAAAGTTGACTTTCGCGACCTATTGTTTTCTTGCAAAATAATTTAATTCGTACAGCGCTAAAAAATTACGATTTTGGAAAATCATTTGTCGTTGTGTATTAATGTGTTTTCTTTTATAGTAAGTCGTACAGTTTTTATGTCTATTTGTTTAAATATACAAACTGTAGCAATTTGAATTTTTTCACTATCACGTCATTATTAATTAGAAAGATGACAGGAAAACTGGGTTATACTAAAGTAAAAAGTCCACTTTCTTATACATACGTAAATTTTGTTTTGCCCAGATTAATACTTATGTATTAATTAATTGTTTTTAATTCATTTATTCTTAAAATATAAGCGAAAAATAGCGTCTTTTTGAATAATAACCGCTTACCTGAAATTTTTGAAATTACATAACATATGCATACGTACAATTCGTTTGATTAATATATGAACTTTCAAAACGTGGCGACAGAACTTTTCATTCCGATAGTAAACCTAAGAATGAAAAAATGTAACAAGGTCGTACTTTTTTAAAAGATTCTGCCCAATATCGATGCCTTAGATATGAGAAACTTTCAAGTAATCACACTTGTGTTAGCTATTGTCAAGAAGAGATTCCAGTTAAATTTATCGTTTATATCTAGCTTTTTATTTGAAATAAATGCAGTTAATGATTTAATATTCCTTTCTGAAAAATAAAATTAAGGAACGCGCTTGTATTGGAGTCCCTTTAATATAAGGTGACCATATTATGATGTAAATGCGGGACGCTCGCATCTTAAGTAAGATATAAATAAGGTTGCTTTTCCTGTAAGTGTCCCACATTTTCGTTACAATCTGGTCACTTTAATATAAAATAAACGTACACCCTTACTCATGAATTATTCATGTCAAACCTTTTTGTATATTTACATATTTATTATAATTACATTAACTAATTTAAAGTACCCCCTGATAAAAGTAACTTTTGCTATTTATCTTACTTTGATCTTTTAGTTTGATGAATGTGATCACTGTCTATAAATAAAAATTCTGTTGTGCAATACATCCGAACTTTCTCTTACTTATATGAACGAACTTTTCCTAAAATTAACTAATGGCTTATGGGATTTATAATAATGTGACGAAACTACGTAATTGTTTTAAAATATTTATTTATATTCAATAATAGTAGGATAATTTATATACACTTATTATTTTAAAGATTTATTTCACAATACACTAACAGCAGTGTTTATATGTATTTCTATTTATGTATGTCATTAACCAACACTACAAGATTCTAATTAAAACTAAAATTAAGGGAATTTAATCTGCTATTTATATACATAGATAGGAAAAAGGTCCAGAAAAAGAAAAAAGAATCTAGAATAATTAGTCATAATAATGATGTAATAAATTGAAATACCATGACTCATTGCTAACCTTAAATTTAATTGACAGATAACGGTTACCACAATGAGTCATTTGCGATTACATCATCTATCTTAAGGAACCTTCTGGAAGAAAAAGAAAGAGGAATCTAGAATAATTAGTCATAATAATGACGTAATAAATTGAAATACCATGACTCATTGCTGACCTTAAATTTAATTGACAGATAACGGTTATCACAATGAGTCATTTGCGATTACGTCATCTATCTTAAGGAACCTTCTGGAAGAAAAAGAAAGAAGAATCTAGTATAATTAGTCATAATAATGATGTAATAAATTGAAATGCCATGACTCATTGCTGACCTTAAATTTAATTGGCAGATAACGATTACCACAATGAGTCATTTGCGATTACGTCATCTATCTTAATTACAAGGAACCTTCTGGATTGTTCCAAAAGATTTCATTGAGTTTTTATTGTTTCTAATTTTGTTACAATAATTTATGTTTTGATTTGAGACTGAGGGTTCGGTATACGGAAATTCCCTTGGCTCTTTTGGCTAGTATGTTGAAACATTCTATATCTAAACCTAGAAAATTATCTTTTTTAGAAATCTGACAAGGCGAAAATAGAAAATTGTCAAAATATACAACAACAACAATAAAGTACCGCGGCTGTACAGGGCGGGTTATTTTGGTTGATTTCATAGGATAGAGTAAACAGTTCAAGATACATAAAATCTGATATATGTCGCGTCCTCATTTTTTGCGTTTAGTTTGATGATACAATCAGGTCTGGGCCAACGTGATTGGTTTAAGTTATACAAGAGGTTTTTTAAATGTTGTTATTTTCTTTAATCTCCGATATCTTCGTTATTATAGAAGATAGAAGAAAATTGTAAAGACTTATTTAAAGCAAATTTTTGCGTAGAATCCAGTGGCGTATGCAGAAAATTTTTTAGATGTTTTACTTTTTGAGATATTTTCAAAAACAATGTTTTTTCTTAACACCCTGTATGTAAGTTGTCCAATAAATAACGAATATTTTTATGTGTCTGTTTTCCGCTAAGCATAAGTTAAATTCCTGCTTTAGCAGCTCTTATGACTGCTGGTGTTCACGCAGGGTGAAACAGGTTAACGCGATCTGTCTGCAAAAGAGGAGACTTCAGTGTATCGTTTGATAGTGCGATACACAAATTTTTGTTTAATGTTTAGATTTTACAACAATTTAAAAACCATTGTTGCTTGTGGTACACACTGATTATGACTGAACATTCCTTTTTAGCAAATTCGATTATTCTCGATTTTTCCACAAATATTGTAACACCTACGTTAAAAAATGGCAAAAATGGCAACGCTATCTCATTTATTTATATCGTAGAAATAGAAGTCTTTGGCTGTGATTTGGAAATACTTACGTTTTATTTAGTATATTGTGTTATTTTCGCAAAATTTAAGCATAAAATGTAGTGTTAAAAGTTTTTACCTGTCTGTATGTTCTGTTTAAACTCACAAAGTACTGGATTAGTATTGATTAAACTTGCACAGCTTATAGATTATAATGCTGATGTTAATTTAGTTTTTACTTCATCATGAAATCTTAATCCGTTCGGAAGTTACAATATAAACTTCACAAGAAGAACACATTCGAAATCAAATTAACTCTGCTCGGGCATCGATAGAATAGAAGCGTGCGAGGCACCCAGCGTGCGTAGTCGTCGCAAGACAATTTTGATGAGGCTGCGGTCGGGAGGGTAAGTAAGGAGAGAGAAATGTAGCAAGGGAGTGTAATGCGTAGACGGGACTGTTTGTGGATCGCGACTGTGTAATTGATTTAATACCATTATTTGGTTGATCGAGCGGCTATCTATTTATTTATTTGGGATTAACGGCCAACTACCTTCGTTTGGTTTAGCTCTAAATAACACTTACAACGAGTACTGTTATCTACCTTTTATTTGGTAAGGATTTTATACATAAAATCAAGCTTTGTTATTTTTCTCGAACAAATACAAAATGTCTGTTTAAAATTTATTTATTAAATAGGAATCAAGAATTATATCATTTGCATGTACTACATAATAAAATAAAATAATAAAAAGCAATAAAAGAATTAATGGGATTAATTAAATTATATGATATTGAACGTATTTAGTTTATGGCCAAGATGTTATCAATTTCAAGAACGAAATTTTATATATTTACAGAAAATATTTGTTACTAAAAGATTTATTCTAACACTAAAAGAATTAAATAACGTTGTCTAGATGAAGACGAAAATTAAGGAAATGTGTTGTGTATTCATTAAATTAATTAATACACGGCTCAAAATACCTAATTGGGGTACAGCAGCCAAATAGAGGTTGAGAGTGTTCAGAATAGAATGGGCACAGTTTTAGAGAAATGTTTTTACAGGCGACCGGGGATCGAACCGGGCTTCCAGATTTGTATTCTGACATGACTAACCATTACACTACCGCCCCAATCTCCGGTTGCTCTGAAAATTTTTCTTCAAATTGCCTCTATGAATAGTGATCCTTGGTCGCCTCTAAAAATGTTTCTAAAATCGTGCCCATTCCTTTCTGAATACTCTCATCCTTTAGATGAAGGTGTTAAGCTGCAATTTTTATCTGGATTTTAAATAAAAAGAAAGTTTTGAACTGGAACTCTACACCTTTAATTAGGTTTAAATATTTAATTGAATGTTTTTTAAAATTTCGCGTTAATTTGTTTGAATTGTATTTGCAGTTCTAAGTTGCGATGCTTTGTTCACAAACTGTTTGGCGTGAAAATTAAGTTATTGCATGTAAAGCGGATCTTTGTCCCCTACGTCCGTAAGTGTAACAATTTAATTATAATTTTCTAAATCGATTTGTGACGATGTTCTGGTCTCCAGATCTTTTGACCAAATTAACTTTGTTACTGAATAATTGCACTGTAACTTTGCGATGCTTCGTCGATTTTGGTTAATCAGGAAAGACGAAAATGTTTGGTTGTTGGGTGTTTAAATAACTTTTCCTAGTTGATTTATCCAATACGGTGGTTTGCATTTTGAATTGAAACCAATGAGTTTAAATTTGTTTGTTGATTAGCTGCTGCTTGGGGCTCTGACATTAATTTAGTTAAATCGTGTCGAGGGATGTTGTCGGTAGTCTTGTTAAAACTTCAATGCAAATTTTAAATATACTTTCTGTTAAGATGGGCACACATTACTTTAACCCTTACATTTGTTTAGCAAATCTACCGTTTTCTATCATTTTACTAATATAGCCTAAAATGCTATAACAACAAGTTAATGTATATTAATAGCTAATTCACTTTATTTGTATCTAAGAATTATGTGTACAATTTTATTTATTCTTAAACATGTTGGTGCGAATTAATATTTTTATTTTAATAATGGTATCAACAGGACGGAACAGTGAGCGATTGTATGTAAACGATAAAGTTTTGAAACAGAGCTTATAGTTTGACTAGGTATACGGTTAAAAACAAACTTTAGTAAAAAAAAAAAGGGGGGGGGTATAATTCATTGTTCGCAGTGTGTAATTTTAGGTTCAAATCCTATTGCTATTATTTTCGTTGCATATTTAATTTAAGTTTTATTTGCAAAACTATTAATCAATATCGCCCAAAACAATGGAAAATTTTCAGAAAAGTTTACAATAAATTATATTATTCTTTGATATTATAAAGTATTAACTATAATTTTCATGTAGTTATTTACACAAACAAATTGTATTTATTTTGTTATAATTTTTTGTTTTTTGGCATTTACAAATGTTTTATAGCGTTGAGCAGTACAAAAGTATACTTATATTTTATTATACAATAAAAGGCGAATTGAAAGTTAGTTTGATAATAAAACATTTCATTAGTTAAAATAATCAATGATATACACGTATTTCCTAATAATGAATTATGGTGTTAAAATGTTTGTGGAATAATAGTTACACAAATAAAAATAAATTAAAATAATTTAAAAATGACCATCACCGATAGCCATTTGTTTGGTTGACTTTATTACGTAAGTTATTATGTTGGCTACTTTGCAAACTATACTTGAATATTGCAACAAACGTTTAAAAGATGTGCTTACTTAATGATCCATTATACGGAGTGTTTCACGATCATGTGATTAAATTACGCAGGTAGATAGAGACATTCTTTAATGTTTTTCATTTTTTCCGTAAATCAGCAGTTGTGGAGAAAATCGGAGATAATGTTGGTATCATGCTTTTAATATACGTTAAAATACTTTCATTATCAAATCATAATACTGGTCAGTAACTTTATAAAAACAAAATATCGCTGTCTCAAGTTGTTACATTGACGTGGTCCATGTAAAGCTCTATAAATTCTTATTTATTAATTAAACCATTAAACTTATTATAGTTGATTGCGTTTGTGAAATGTTTTATTAATTTTATTATTAAATATTAGCGATATGAACGTTACTGCTACTATTACGTTTAAGTTAATGGTAAATCATCTTAAACATACATATAGGGCGGTGCTCACAAGCCACTACTAAATTTAGTATTATTTCTATTAGTAGCAGTGTTACACATTCTACTGTCAATACTATGGTATACACTGGGTAAGTAAACGAGATTGGAATATATAGAGTGCTATTAACAAAAGCGGTACTGAGTTTAATGATACATTATAAGCACCGCCCACAATGTTTATAAAACAACTATTCAATTTTATTAAATATATATCGTGAATTCTTAAAATTAATAAACAGCATTATGAATTAACACATTTAAAATGTATGATAATAAAGTAACACGAAAAATCTACTTTGGTAAAAATTTTAATATTATTCAAACGATGAACAACTGTTTCCATAACTAGCAATGATGTCAACAAACGTGATTTTTTCGTTAAGGTCTATTTTCAAGTATACCAATTCACTTGGAACAGCCCTTACCTAAAAACACTAATTGAAATTTTTGCAAATTTCAATTTAGTCTGGTCACATATTTTTATTAACATTGTGATGCCTGAATTTGGTCACATGCTTGTGAGACACAGGATGTGAAAATTATAACGGGCTAACAATCGAACACGTGAAAATAAATTAATTTTATTCATAAAAAGGTTGACACAAATTTAGGATTTAGAAACAAATACGTTTTAATAGCTTAAATTAGATGCGGGCGTCACTTCATTTTACAAATTCTTCTCAACTATAACGAATGGTGTAGTTTAACTGTCGGAATATTTTAAAGAAACAAAATCCTTAAAATCACCTTTTAATTATTGAAAAAGGTTTACATTGCCAATAAAAATGTATACAAGGTGTGATAAAAAATACAGTGAATGAATTTTTATAGCAGCAACTGCTGACGCTACATCCATTTGAAGTAACAAATCCGATATCATCCTGATGCTTTGAGCAAGTCAGTGTCAAATTTGAACAAGTTGTGACTTGTTAGTTGACTTCCAGAGCAGGAAGAGTGAGGTCGTGTTTACCGTGTCTGTCGCGCATCATGGATTTCGAACAGGGTGTTCATATTAAGTTTTATTTTAAGTTGCAAAAAATTGCCAAAGAAATACTAAAATCAGTATATGGCGATAATGTGGTGACTCTGAAGACCGTTTACAAGTGGTATGAGCGATTTAAAAGCCGAAATGAGTCGGTTGAAGACGCAACAGTCGGGACGCCCTTCGACTTCAAAAACACAAAAATGTGAAACAGTGGCAAAAACGTTTCGTTAAAACAGACGATTGACTATTCGGGAACTTGCACATCTCGTACGGGTCCGTGCAAATCATTTTAATGAAGAATTTGCAAATAAAACATGTAAATGCGAAATTTGTTCCCAGACTTTTAACAGACGTACAAACGGAAAATCGTGTGTCAGTTTACACGAAATTGAAGTGTCGTTTTGCAGCAGATCTGGACTTCATGGTAACTATTATAACTGAAGATGAAAGTTGGGTATATGAACATGACCCTGAGATGAAATTCCACAGTTCCCAATGGAAAACGAGTGGCTCTCCCCACCTTAAGAAGGCACGTCAGTCAAAGTCGAACGCGAAGGTCACACTCATTTTTTTTTTTTTTGATAGTGAGGGTTTAGTGCGATGATAATTCGTTTCAAGAGGAACAATTATAAACTCCGAATTTTACAAGGGTGTACTGCAACGTTTGTGAAACAATGGACGGAGAAAAAGACCAGACAAATGGGCAAGTGGCTTCTTTCTTCATCACGATAACGCACTGTATTACACCTTGCTTCTGATCCGCCAGTTTTTGGCCGAAACAGAGGTTCCTGTTGATTACATCCACCTTACTCTCCAGATTTAGCACCATGTGACTTCTGGCGCTTCCTAAAAATAAAAACCGTGCTAAAAGGAAAATGTTTTGACGCCATTACTGACATTAAGAAGTCCACAACGGAGCAGCTAAAGGTCCTTCCGAAAGAAGTCTTCCAGAAATGCTTCCATTTATGAAATCAACGTTGGGAAAAGTGCATCGTTAGCCAATGAGAGTACTTTGAAGGAGATTTATTCAAATATTATGTAAACCGATTACTTTGTTTGTGTTTGCGCCAGCTGTGTATATTTAATTTATATTTTGAACCTATTTATATATTTACGTATTTTTAATTTGAATTTTTTAATTTTGTAAATTTTTCGTGAACGCTTGCAAAAAGCATAGTATTTTAGTTCGCGATCCCCCACTTCATTGTTTTTCAAACTGCAACCGTCGTTAGTGTCGTTTAGGTGTTGTAAGTACAAACACCACCCCAATTCAATTCACCATTCTCGTGTCGGTGTTAAAGTATAAACACCACCCAATTATCACTTTCGTTTGAGGTGTTAGCAGTAACACTACCTCATGTCGTTTATTGCCAACAATTGCATTATAAATCAAACCCCAATTGTGTTAATTACAACATAAAATAAATCGATTTCGTGTCGTGTTCAATAACAATTATTGCGCAACTTTCAACCTCCAGATATAAAACAAGAAATCTGTCGTTTACAATCTTCTCTTGCAGTGGTTGTAAAAATATCCTCTATCGTTCCTAGCCGTCCAATACCCTAAATTCCTTTGTGTTTCCTACAACTAATTGCAAGGGAAAAAAGCCATAGATTAAGGTAAGCAAATTACGTCTTTTATTCCATTGTATGTATGTTGTTTTATATCAAATTTTAGTTATTTGCAACCAAATCTCAAATTCCCCCGTAAAAAACTTCTAATTTGTCGTGGTCCTTTGAAACCTATGAATTTTACATAAACTTTGATTTAAATTATATATTTATATGTGTATATGTTATTCTGTAAATTCCCTCAAATTTGCTACAAGATTAAATACGTTTACTTTAACTAATCCCTACCACGCCACTTATGGATAACAGCCCCTCTTAAAATATCGTTGAGTTAAAACTTGAATAAACCCCGTTGTAGTAACCCAATGACCTTTAGTTAATATAAGACATTGTCAGGTTTACCGCACAGTTTGTAATAAATTCATTCGCCGTATTTTTTTGGTTACACCTCGTAGTCTCTGTATATATCAAATCCAGTGCGAATCTTTATGTAAATTAAATATAAAACGCAGAAATATGTTATTGCATGAAAAGATAAAAGAAGATTTTTGAACGAGAAGTCTTTAAAAGTAAGCCTTTATTTGCCAAGTTTCACAAATTAGTACGAAGGTAGGCTGAACAGTTTTTTTTGCACAATATGTTTGGATACTTTAGCATGTCTGGGTAAAGGTAAAAACACACATAACCGAGACGTGTCCGGACCGGAGCAGTGCCGTTATTCGGTGGAAAAATTGCACCATTGAATTAAACAGGATCGAGACACGTGTCTAGATCCCATTTTATTCAATGGTGCAATTTTTCCACCGAGTAACGGCACTGCTCCGGTCCGGACACGTCCCGGTTATGTGTGTTTCTACTTTAAAACCGGTTCTGTGAATTGATATAGTATTCTCCCACCATCATATTTGGATCTGAACACAGATACTTATAGTTCTCACTCAGTGTATATCGAACTGAATTTAATATACATAAATCAAGAGCAAATTATCAGAGGACGCATAAAAATAATGATTTCTAAAACATGTTTCTAGGAAATAAAAAGTAATCTGAGTACGTATTTAAAATATAATATTCCTATCACGCAATGAGCTTCCGAGAACATAATATATGTGATAGGCAGTAAAAAGATTAAATTCGGTATTGTTGAAAAAGACAGTAGTAGACAGTAAGATTTAATTCGAAATGGCCAACTCTTATTGGCTAAACAAAAAAGTACAATTCAGTCACCATGGCAACGAAACCAACTATCAAAGAAAAAGAGAAGAACCAAAAATCGCCTTTGCTACGCGACAGTTGAATTGTAATAAAGTGCTTCGATTAAAATTATCACAGCTTATGTGCATATATAAATGTAAGTGAATACTACAAATCACAACTAGTACTGATCAGAAGGAGCCCAATAAGTCATACACGTTATAATGATTGGGAAACCGGTTATAAAATTATAACAAAAGAAACATCTCATTTCAGCCACAAGTCGACTGGAGGCACAAAGAAACAAAAGTATCCGTAATATCAGGACGCGTTTATTAAACGGTTTAAGATGAACGAATATTAAAATCATCACCTATTGAATAGGATACGGTGTGCCATTCAATCATACCAAGAGACTCGCGTACGGAACCAATTAAAATACATTAACAAATGTTGCTCTAAGTGATTAAATAAATATTAATGCAATCTAAGCCCCTACTTATTTACTACGAATTTGTCAAAGTATTTTCATTCTACATCTTAGCTCATTTTTTAATGAAAGCGTTTCGAAAAGCAATGTTTCCATTAAATTTCATTAAAACGCATTCCAGTTAAACTATGATGCAAAACGAGTTCTAAGTGTTTTCCAATTTTATTATCTTTAACTAACTTAATGTTACTATAAGAAATTTTAGTGCATTTTAACTTTTTTTACGCATTTAATTAGATTACATTTTTTAGTTAAAATTGAAAAATTGTTAATTGATTATTACTTTAGTGCGTCACAAAAATTAAAAAAGACAATTTCTAAAAAAAGATAGGTTGATACTCTTTTGATGACTGTTGACAAATCTAAACCAAGTAAGTTTGTTTGCATAAAAATCTAAAAATTATGGTTGTTTCTTTGCTGTCATAAAATAACGGCCTGCCTACCATATAAATTTATTCAATAAGCAGGTCAACCAATTTTTAACTTTAATCAAAATTAAATAATTATGCTTATAAAAATGCATTGCGATGATTAAAATTTTTTTTAAAGTCTATTGACTTGTTTAAAGGAATAAATAATTATCTGCTAAAGCGAGGCTAGAGACTAGGTGCATTATGGCACAACCTCGCCATCTTAAAGATACATACAGTGTGTATACATCTTTTTAAGCTGACAGAGCGCAAGGTTTCAAATTCAGTTGCTGATTGACTTCTGTATTAATTAAATAAAGTTGTAAATTCGTATGCCTTCCAACAGGTGATGTTTTGTCCTAGGATGTACAAATACAGATATCAAAGTGCAGCTTAAAATATTTGTAACTGTACCGAAGACGGAAAGAATGTTGTAAATTACGGTTGCAAGACGAAATATTGCGAAAGTTTCTCCAAAATCAACGCTTTACTATTGCGAGGATCATTTAAATGAATACTCACTGATTGTTTTTAATTTAAATAAATTTAATAATTTCATAGCCATTATTGCTAAAGGAAGGCATGAAAAATGTTTACGAATATACATACTTTCGTTAAACAAGAACACGTATGAAACCCGATGTTTTATCTCATATATTCAGATGTCAATCTAATGAACAAATTACTACAAAAACTTCTTTTTTTGTTTATACGCAGTTTTCTCTTCCTTAGCTGTAAAATATTACATATTTTAATGACGAAATTTTATCGCACTATTGTTATGTTTTACAACATTTAATGAAATAAAATAATTTGTGCACGTTTTACAACATTTAATGAAATAAAATAATTTGTGCACAATATTTCTCATTTATACATAATAAATATTTGTTTATAAGAGGGTTTTTTTGAATTTAAAGTTCACCATTAAAATATCTCTATAAAAATAAAAATTAATAAACAAAAAACCGGTTAGTATAAAGCAAATAAATGAACAGGATTTATTGCAACTTAAGTTGCCTAATTATTTATGCTTGCTGTGTATCAAACATTATAATTTTAGTATCCAATTCCATTATGAAGCAATTTATTGTTTTAAGAAATAAAATGTGTTTAAAGTAGGTATCGCTGAAGTTAAATTTCATAGGTTTTCGGTTGGTTTTAATTGGCATTTACTGTTATAAAACTAATTAATATCTCTATATTTACGCAAGGGAGGTTTCGAGAATTTGTAGCTTTAAAATTTTTCTCTATTGTCATTCAAATTAACTCACCAGAATGGATACTGCACGCGTCCTATAGGATAACATTCACGCCGCAAGAAAAAGGCGAGGGCGTAACGTCAAACTTCATTTCGCTATACCTTTGGTCTTATTGAACATATCAATTTCCGAGGATGTTTTGTATAATAATAGCTTGAAAACTACGCATGTAATTTTTTTATGGGCCTCCCTGTTAATCAAAATAGTCTGCTGTTTAAACTTGAATTAAAAGTTACAGACGAATGTAAACAGTTTATGATGTGTGTTGATTGAGTACAATAGACGCTGAGTAAGGCAGTTCGAAGATTGATAAGTGGGACAAGCAGATTTAAGTGACTCTTCTAAGTGAAAAGCGTGGAAGTGCAAGTGATGGGCTTCGTCAAGATCACATTGAAGAACCGATTCACGTAAATTTCTGTGCCTGTACAGCGCATGCTGTCCGATAAAATGAAAGCTGAATGACACGCATTTATTGGGATCTCCTGGAACGGAAAGTGCGAACTTTTTGAAGAAGATCATTGCAGGTGATGAAACTTGGGTCCACCATTATAAACGCTTAAAATAAAAGGTATTTCATGGAATACCGCCATAAGGGACCACTTCGCCCAGAAAATCTCGATGGTCTGCCCACAAGAGAAGCAATTCAACGTCTAAACTTTTTAGTCCTGCCACATTCACCATATAGTTCAGCCCTGGCTCCTAGTGATTTTCAACTGTTCTCAAAATAGAGCTTCAGTTAGTTACAAAGTGTGAAGTCTGCACCGATGAAATATTTTTAAAAACAACATCGATTTTTTTTAAGGCAGATTTCAAAAACTAGATAGTGTTAGCGGAATTGTACAATGATTTGGTAGAAAAATAATCGCGTAGCTTTGAAAATAATTGATGTATGTAGTATATATGTATATTTTTATTTTATTAAAATATATTGCCGCTCTTCTTTTTCTATTAAAGTGGAAGTAGACTTTCCGATCCACCCTCGTACGTTTATAGATAATCAAATGTTGATTTATGTTTATGTTTATGTTTACTGTGAGAACAAAATACTCTTGACTTATTAATTACTTTCTTATCAATATTGTTGTAAATCTGATAAAAACTGTGTGATAAATGATTTATTGATTACATAAAATAGTTTTTTACATAGAAAACATCTTTAACTATAATCAATATTCCATGTCATAAATTAAATAAATGAATTAACTTAATAACTAAATTCGTCGTTTTACTGTATCGTCTTGTATTTAGTATATCACTATTATTGGATGTTACAGTCGTTAAGTAGTTTTTTGTACCATTACAGATACCCAAATTATGGGCTCAAAATTTTAATTGCAAATATTTTAGAAACCATACAAGAACTTTTCACCAAGAGTATCTGCTGTTAAGGTATCTTAATGTTATTTTATTTAAACCATGTATGCAAGTTTAGTAAAATCGATGTGTACAGGGTAATTGCTCTTTTTGCGGGAAAATGAATTAGAGCTATTTTCAAAAACATGAGGACAAATGTAAAACCTTAATAGTGGTGCTTTCAGTTATCTATTGCACGGCCATCTGCTTACCAACACCGTTCCACAAAATTTTTCTACATAGATTGAACGTTCAGATACTTGAATATTGGATAAAAAAATTGAAATTGAAATTCCGGGTACAAGTTGAAGAATTTGTATTTACAAACATTAGCAAGGTCAGTCGGTAGTTTTTATTAATATAAAAATGGAATTTATTGCTTCATTTAGATAAAATACTTATTTTAAAATTTAACTTTTATTTTTAACTTCCGTAATTTTAATATACCTAAAAACACAAGATATACATACATGTTTATATAATCGACTATTTTTAGTAAAATATACTCAGTGACATAGAAATTGCAACACCAAGAAGGGTTTGGAATTTTTAGATGAAATTTGGTAGGATTATTCACCTATGTTATAGTAATAAATGATTAAAATTTGGGAGGAAAATATTTATTAGTTACACAAAATTTTATAATAATTGTTAATAATGTGTGGTGCGACCTCTCTGATTTACGCATTTATTTGCACGCCGAGGCATTGATTGAATAAGGTGGTTTATCTCGACTTGGGATATTGCCTCCCATGTAAGTTGCACCTCATGTCTCAAGGCCTCCAAAGTCCAAGGAGGACGCTGCAAATTTCACAACCTTCTACCCATTATGTCCCATACATGTTCAATGGGAGAAAGATCTGGAGATCTTGGAGGCCAGGGCAAAAGATGAATCTGGGCTTGCTCAAAGAAGTTCAAGGAAAACCTTGCTACATGTGGACGTGCATTATCTTGTTGGAATAATGGATCTTCGAGCTCATGTAAGTATGGCAGAGGATGTATTCCAATCACCTCCGCAATATTCCATTGTGATATCATATTGCCTTGAATGAACACCAAGGGAGACCTACTGCCATAAGTAATTGCACCCCAAACCATAACACCCACAGTGCGGTGTACGTGCCTCTAACTGTAAATCGAAGATTCCGTCGTCTCACCCCGTCTCCTTCTGACTGATATGACCGTGGTGCATTTCTAAACAAAATCTAAATTCGTCACTAAAGACAGCATGACGCCATTCAAGATTTCAATTAGATCATTGATTCCACCATGTAACCGTTGCTGACAATGTTCTGCAGTCAAAGGAACCACAAGTTGCGGACGATATGATGTTAACTCAAAACTTCGGATTCGGCGATAAACTGTTCTAAGAGTTACAAGGCGACCTTCTTAACCAAACTATTGGTCACCAACTGTCCGAGTAGAGGAAAATCGTTCTCTAGATTCGAGTTATCTTAAGCGACGATCTTGACACTCATTCGTTCTTCTTGAAGCCCCGGTTCCTCTTTTACGATGTTCTTGGCCATCTTCAAACAATGCACGACACACTCGCATTACGGTAGACCGATTTCGATTTACACGGTTAGCAATTTCCCTAAATGAAAACCAGCTTCGCGCAAACCAATAATTCGATCTCTGTCAAATTCGCTTAAATGACGGTAATATCCTCGTTGCCGTACTCTAGGCACGATCAAACAAACAAAACACGTTAACAAAAAAACAACAACCAAAATAATGTTAATTAACAATGAAAAAGTGCAACAAATCGTACGAAAAACACAGACCAAAAACGTTTGCAAAAATTTATAAGACCTATCAAATGTGACGTTATCACATTACCACTTGATCTCAAAAGTTAGTCAATTATTACTTAATGTCAGCCTAACAGATTTACCAACTTTGATTAAGAAATTCCTACTCCTTCTTGGTGTTGCAATTTCTATGCCACTGAGTATATTTTATTTATTAAACTAGCAGGGATCGTTTCACCTAAGAAGTACACACAGACGCCGCTTTTCAAAATTTTTAATTTTTCAGTCAATTATTGAAAAATTGCAACGATCTTCTATAAACGATAAAATGTAAAATCTTCCATGTCTTGACATTTACTAGAAAATCTTTACAATTCTTCAATAATTGAAGAAACGTTTAAAAACGTGACAAGGAAATATGACATCGCTGTGTGTTTCTTATGTGAAACTATTTTTACAAGATAATATCGGTTTGGTAAAGGTGTATGTATTTTTCAAACACCGCAAATAGTGTGGATTTCAAACAATATTCTGAAGTCGTTGAATGATTATGTTTTTGGTTCACTGTTAACAAATGCGGCATGCATCTTGCAGAAAACTTTTTCATATCCAAATCGTCATATAATATTGAAACCACGGTACCAATCCACAAGTTTAAAGCCGCAACAACCTCATGCACCTTCACTCAACGATCTGACAACACTTTTGTTATCATTTCTAGTGTACGGAAATCTTTTGGCCTGCTAGACTGCTCAGTATCACGAACGCTCATATAACTACAACAAAAATCATTAAACGACTTATGAATCATTTTAATTGATTTGATAATATTTGTTTCTGTTATTGTTTTTCCACGTAGAAAATAATGTTTAATGAGAACGCAAAAATCAGTTCTTTTCATTATAGCGAAGCTAATACCAATTGTTTACTTTAAATGACAGTTAAACACAAACTAATCGGCCTTGAAAATTGGTATGAAGCCATCTGGAGAAATGTATTTTAACAAAATAATTTTGACTTTATTTTGATGGGGCCATTTTTTGGATTTTGACTTGACCTATTGTCACGCTCGATTCTTAGTCAAAGGTATAACCCAGAACGAGTGCAACATATGCCATGTAGAAATTAGGTTGTTCCTTCTTTCCGGAAATCCCGTGGAA
>JAHWXV010748798.1:0-12756 GCA_024586415.1 Phrixothrix hirtus | reverse complement strand
AAGTTTTCAGCCACTAAAATTTTTGAAAGATTGTTAGAAATAAAGACTATTTCATTAGAAAAAGGGGGGACATAAGAATGTTTTTCTTGGATATAATGCATATAAATTTGGTCGAAGACCTTTTAATTTATTAGATTATATAAAAAAGTTACATTTTTACAAAAATCTTTAGTTAAGAAACAGAATGTGAAACACGACTACAATGACTGTAAAATTTCTAAAATATAAAGTACTATTTTTAATTAATGAAAAGTACCTTTAACTAATTTAAACAATAAAATATCCTATGATGTGTAGACTCCTGCGTATATTACATTATTGAATACATTTATTTTAATTTTAAAATAGAACGAGTGCTTCTGAATAAACAATACTACTATAAAATGTCAATTTCAATTTGAAAATGCTGTAAGATGAGAGATGAAAAGGACTTGTATTATTGATTTGTTTATTCATACCTAAGAAAGAGTTCAGCAATATTTTGTGATTCTCTCATTTTGATGATGCCTTAACAAAACATGAAACGAAATAGTCAAATAAACATGCACGTAAGCGAGGTATGCCACAGCTTTACCTAATTCTTGGTTACTTAAAAATAGAAATTTTTAATTAATACGTTGTCTTACCTATATGAAATATAATATAGAGAAGGTATTGTGTTCGTCCAAAATTTTTGATGTCGAAATTTTAGTGGAAATACACGTGTTCGAAAATCATGCTTTTAAAAATTGGTCTGTGTGTGTGTGGGAGTGGGGTGCGTGTTCGTGCGTGCGTGGGTACGTGCGCGTGTGCGTGTGTGTGAACAGGATATCGCGAAAACGAAAATCGTAGATAAACAAAATTTTATATTTAAGTTTGTAACTATCCTCGCACGCCACTACAACAATTTCATTAGAATCCAATAACCGGAAGTGCCACTTTACTGTTGTCATTATTTGGTTTTTCAAGATTTTCTCGAAATTGGCTTGACGATTTTTTTAAAATTTAGGTTTTTTATCTTCTTCACATGAGATGTCAAGAATTTAGTTAAAATCTAAAGATTAGAAGTACCACTTTATTCTTGCGATTTTCTCGAAAACGTTTTTAACATTTTTTTAAAACTTACTGCGATTCTTATGTCTTTGACATCCTTTATCGTGAACTTAAAGCTTTTCCTGAAAAAATACGTTGAAGCGAGTTATCAAGGACAATCTCTGGAGTTAAGCAGGGTTTTGCCTGTCCAGTAACTTGGATGGGTGTTCATTACAATTATCGTTTCCAAAATAAACGTAAATAATAATTAATCATTTGTGGACACTATTTCTTTATCTATGTCCGTAAGAGAAAGTTGTGTGTTGTCTCACACCAGATTTTTATTCAATGCAGTCTCCTTTTTTTACAACACACTACTTGAAATGTTCTTTGTATTTAAAAACATTCCGAACTTTTGCGCTCCAAATAGATTTTCATTAGATTCAATGTGTTGCTCCTGAAGGCTGACCTGTAAATCTGAAAATAGGTAGTAATCCTTAGGGGTAAATTTCAAAAAACCACAATTCCTAAAAGCGATCTTTGAAACACTTCATATGTGAAGCGATGCATTGTCGTGTAACAACAGCATACCGCAATTGAGTTTTCCCCTTCGTTTTGGGATGCCATTTTTATATAACCGATGTAGAAGCATTGCGTAATAATTATTGTTGATGATGGGAGCGTGCTTACAGAATTCAATCCCAGAAGTCGTTGTCATAATATTTTGTAAAGGCGGCTGCACCTTAGCCTTTTGAAAAGGCCGTTCACCTTTAAAACTGCATCTAGTTTAGGGGGTAAAATACCGAATCATGGTTTTATCGCTTCATTCTATTCCCGCTATTGCAATTGAGCTACAAAAATTTCGGAATACATCGGACTTATTCTCTTTTAGAACCGCTAAGAGATATTTCAGAACTCAGTTTGTATTTACCTTACGCATCTTAGATAATTGATAACTATCCTATGCACGAAAGGTCCATCCTCGTCACAATTTATATGGATTTTTAACCGACAATTAGAGAGAATCCCGGCCTTGACAGCGTCTATCATTTCGGCTGCGAATACTTCGATAGAGCAGTCGTCGCGTGGTTTATCTTCGATAATGTTGTACTAACACTTATTTGCTTGAATGAATGAAATGAAAAATTTTTAACACACATAATGCCCAACGTATTTCAATTTTAAATGGGTTGTAAGGTTTTTTAATGAAGAACTTGGTTATGCTTCGATACTCTATTTTCGACATTTTTGCTAACGCAGACACTGTGCGTTGCTTACGCGATAGTCAAAATCTAATGCACTTAAAGCGAAGAAAATGGGCGTGTCAGCTTCTTAGGCATAAAAGTGCATAGTCTCAAAATGTTTATAAGGTAGCGCATGCGAACGCTTCTCAGAACAGGTAGGTCGTGACGTATGTACCTCGTATGCAGTGTATCCTAGATCCGCTTCTCACTATTAGTATCGCGGTTCTTATTAGACATTGAAGTTAGGGGAAGTTTTGCTAAATCTAGACTTATAACCTTTTATTTACTTACTTATGTTTGTTGTGATTCTATTATACAAATAATAGTGCAAAATAGAAAGTACATTTTTAGGGAAACTGTTTCTGCTCTACAAAATAGTAGACTCAAAGTTCTATTTTGATGTTTCAGTTTTTAGCTTCCACGGGTAACTTGGCTTTTTTAAATACAATTCCGAAAATTTTATACATATTTTGGAAGAGGCTACTATCCTGATTTAAAAAGATGTATAATACAATTAGGTTTATTGGCGATCTAAAATCAATTCTTTGATGATGAATACATAATTAGTTTTGTACTAGGCCTTAACCATACATTATGGAAATTGTAAATGCTATTCGATTATAAGGATATTTATTGATGGCAACCCCCTTTAATTTGGCAGGGTTCAAAAACTAACGTTGTTCATATTTACAAAATTATGAATATGCAAATACTATCGTGACAAAGCACAAATATCGAGATTTCCAAACATAATTAAATACAAATTGTTATGTTGCAGTTTGGCATTTAGCAGAAGGCCCATTAAATCCCCGAAGGTAAACATTTACCATATTATACAGATATGAATGTCCCTAATCTATTTCATAAGTGATTTAATCATTCGGAATAGATAATGAGCTCTAGAATATCTTGCGATATCGACAGTCATTGCAAATTATTTCAATTACATTATAGATTGGTCACAGTCGGTACTATTCCAATTAATTGATCAAGTTACTGAAATATTAACCAATCATTATCTGTATAATTTTTATTTATTTATTTTGCCTTAATTGTTGAATATTTTCTAGGCCTTGCTGAAGAAAGTGGCTAAGAATAAAAAATACTGGGACACCATTTTATAAAAGCATTTAACAAAAGTTGTAATATTAAATATTTTAAGGAAGTATTTATCATTTGAAAAACAAATACAAAATTTTTAAAAATCTGAATGTAATCCTTAAAAAACGTTTGGCAAGTTTATGGCTAAAAGTTATCATAATAATTTATTTACCTTATTTATATGCAAAAATAAACTTTCTTATATTTACATCAGCCCAACGTTTTATGCGAGAAAGAACTTTACGCAGGCAAAGTTGAAAAAAATCTTTATTTTTAAATTGGAGTTACAACAATAATATGTATGGTTAATTGAAGTCGAACTAACTCGCACAAATTTATGTTATAATCTAATTTGCTAACTACTATTCACCTATTTACGCAGTATTCTTTATCTATAATTTTATCTACCTTTTTACAGAAAACTTATTTTATACTATTCTGCTATTTTTACAGACATAATTTCTCCGTCGTAAGCTGATCAATCTGCGAATGACGATATTTTAATGTTTAATTTCAACGTTCTGAGGTACTTTGACTTTCTTGTATGTATACTTTAGGAATTTTATACAATTATTAAATTAATTATTAAAACAATAATAAAGGCAAAGTCATTTTGTTTAAATAAATTTGGTAAAACCTGCAATATTTCACTTAAATGTTGGATATCATCCAGTTTACATTTTCTAGTGAATAGGGCTGAACTCAAAATCTTGTGCTTGTTTAAGCGTTTCAGTTTCTGTAATTGATGGTAATTCTAAAATTTTAAAGATTTCAGTAGAATATTGATTGGTTTGTAAAATAGTATTTTTTATTTGTAATTGGTAATTTGGGGGCAATTGAACTGTATAGGTTCCATCAAGTGGAATTTTTTCATTTCCATTGTTGCTTTTGAGATTAGTAATTATTTCATTGGGTACAATTACTATCCATAAATTGTTGCTTAATTTCTGTATTTTGTAAGCATTTAAATGGAAATATTTTATGTCGCAAGTTATATTTTTAGAAAACGTAATTAACTGAACTTCACATAATAAATTTTCAAGATTAACTTGTTCTTCAATATTAGAAATAAAATTATTATTCCTTAATTGTTTACATTTTTTGCTTGTCGAAATGTAATTTTGATTCGAAAACAAAAGATGTTTGTTATGGGGTAGTATTACATGGTGCAATTCGTTATTATTGTTTTTTACAGGTATTAAGTACAAATGATAATAATCATAGGTTATTAAACTATTCGTCTATCAATTTGATAAGCTTTTACACGTATTAATTCCTCAAAAATAGGCAAATTGTCTTCAGCGGATTCGAAAGGTTATCGAACTGAATTGCGAATTTTAGTATTAACAAATTTCAAGTTTCGTTCTAAATTTTGAAAGCCCGTTATCGATGGGTGAAATGTTGTTAGTTTTGCAAACGTTAGTGCTTTTTCTAAAGTATTGGTTATATGTATTAATAAATTCATTATCGATATTACTTGATTAAATACGGTATGTAAGTTAAGCAGTACTGTTGCTTCAGCTTGATGGATGGAGATTTCATTTACTGCTGCTTCTACTTGTAAATTCCTAGATTTCGACATCATCTGATTCGTCACTATTTGAACTGTGGTTTTGTTTATTTTATCAATTATATTTTCGGTTGAAGTTATTTGTTTTGAAATAATTTCCTTTTGGTTTTCTTACGAACTTTGTAAAGCTTTTAGCGTCCTCGAATCTTTTACCATTGGACGCGTCCAAATTTCCGGTAATAAATTTAAATGCTGTACATAAACTGTCAGTTATGCCTCTTTTCTGCTGATTAACAAAAATCTGGTTTATTTTTCCTGCGATATATCGAAATGTCGTGTTTACTATAGATATGTAATTATAAAAAATCGAAACGTTTTCGTGTTCAGTAAATATTTCGCTCAACTTTGTATATTATTTCCTATATTTTTGTGCTCTTGTAATAGTGTCTCGCAGTCAACATTGGAAATTAATGTCCATTTATCAATTTGGTTTTGTATTTGGCCTAATTTGCACGGGAATATTCTAGAGTTATTGGTTAATTTCTTGATTTTTGTTTCTTCTATTGCTGAGACGTTCCAGGAATAGGAGAGTCTACAACAATGGGTTGACCTAATTCTTCGATGTGTCGTTTTAGTTCTTTGTTATTATTATCAATAATAGTGCAATTCTTTACATCAGAAATTGGTTGAACAGTGTAAGGTCCTGGGTATTTGTTTTTTGCCTTATTTCGTTGTAAGGATTTGGTTAAGACTTTATCTCCAACTTTATGTCTTGTTTTAGGTGTGCCGTACTTATTTGATAGTCTTTCCTCATTACACTGCATTGTCCCTTATATCGTTTTAGATTAATTGTAAATTCTTTTTATGCATATTAACGTAATCTTCCTAGATTTAGGGTTAAAGTAGAGTGTCAAACGGATTTCTTGTATGACCATAGACTAACTCCAATGGTGTGAATTTTGTTGTTGCGTGAATTGTATTGTTTTATCCTATAGTGGAATAAAGCAGAAGGTTTTTTGAACTCTTATTTTTATTTTCATTATTTGGTATTTTATAATTCGCTTCTTCCGTCCATTGTGATTTGTGTTGGTATTCCATGATGAAATATGAACTTGATTAGGCCTTCGGCAACTTCCACTGTGTTTTTTGAATTTAAGGGATATACTTAGGAGTAGTTTGAGAATGAATCTATAATTGTTTAAGAAGTTGTTCTTTTCGATTTGGAAGGTGTCTATGTACAGACTTACTGGGGTTTCCGTAATCATTAGCAGCATTTTAGGAGGTTGTCTATTGTACCTGGTTACTTTACAAGTTAAACAGGTGTTTATGAATTTAGTTACGTCATCAAGTAAATTTTCCCAGTAATAATTTCTCTTTATTGTTAAGGTGGTTGGTTGCCTGAATTCTTGGATAATTTGTTTTTCCCTGATCGTAATTGTTTATAATTTCTAATCTGTCTGCGTAATTTTTAACATGTAGGACTCTTTTTGTACATTTATACAACTTTATTCGGTCGAATTCGTTCGTTAATACATTGCAAAATTTCTTGTAGATGTTTTCGTTAGAAAACAAACAATAGTGTATATTATTTGGTTCTGTGATTTCTTTCAGGAATTGGATTATGTTCCATTCTAAATCGTTATCTCCAATGTGAGCTGTGATTATCTTATTTTTTTCTCTTTTTTCTATACAAGGTGTGGTCGATTGTCCGTGAATTATTTTTATTATAATTTGACGTCAGTTGGTTTCTAATGGGCATACTGGGGATTGAATCAAACTGCGAGTATTCGGATGGAACTATTTCTTCTTCTTAAATATTTTGGATTGGCGGTTTCTTGTTCGGTTACTCAACACTTGAATTTCGCATGCTTTCGCTAAGATCCTTTTCTATAATTTTATTGATCATACTTAATACATCATCTGTGCTTGTGTCAACTTTTACTTGCATTGAGGGGGATGTATTTATAGGATTTATTTATATGCGCGATAATGCATCGGCGTTTGTATTACATTTTACTTTTTTGCACATTACTTCATAATTAAATTCCTCTAATCGCAGTCGTGATCTTGCTAATTTAGAATTTGGTTCTTTCTAAGAATTAAGCTATTGGAGTGGTCTGTGGTCCGTTATAATTTTGAAATGTTTTCCATAGAGATAGGGTCGAAAGTACTTGGTTACCCAAATTATTTCCAATAATTTCTTCTCTATAATCGTATACTTCTGCGAATTATAAGATATCGGTAAATGTTTTATATTCCCAAAACACGACGGATGTTATTTAAAGGAATTTATTGGTGATAGGTTTGTACTTTCATAAATATTAAATAAGTGAGGGATATACCCTTCACTTTTATAAAATATATTAATTACTGTAGATTAAATCACCATAATATTGCCTCTTAAGGTAAATTTAAAACTTAACATGTTGCAAAATTATATCATATACTTTCGTTTTTGTAAATAGGTATGGCGAAGAGGTCAGGGTATATAAATGAGCTAAATGTATAATAAATGGTTCGAATTTCACAAATTATTTATTTTGGGCATATGATTATAGAATGAATGGTAGATTTAATTTTATTTTTACTGCACCGAGGCTATTTCGAAATTACCATTCATTTGACTATAATTTATAAAGTACCTATCATCGTCAGAAGTTTTACATATTTTACTGTCATCAAGTCAAGCCTCAAAACTAACCCCATTGAAAAATTGTACGTTCTTCTGTAACACCCCATATATGTGTCCCAAACTTGTGACAAAGTTGAATATCTCCCATATCTTAAGAATTAATAGAAAGAGTTGTTAAGAAAAAATATGCACATGCCTTAGCTCTACATTTTAAAATTATTTTGAATTATACAGGGTGCGTCACTTTTTTAAATGGAACACTATATTTTATTGTAAATTTAAAATCTGTTTGCTTTGACGTTTACGGCAACATAAGCTTTTATTACGTTATGCTGAGTACTTTAAAATATACAGCCATTTCTATATGAAAAACATGTAGAACTCAACATCTTGTATCATTTTCGCGGTATAAGCCAGAATTATTTTGTTGGTGCATTCTGAGAGATGTAAACTCGGTGACAGTTTTTCAATTTTTTTAAATGGAACACACTGTAGATAGTGCAAAGCAAACTATACCCAAAGTTAATACTTACTGAAATATTCTATTCTGAATGTCTATTTTGCAGCTTGTTCGGAATAGTGTCCGGCTTAATCGAATTTATTTCTAGTCTATATTAGTTGCACTTTCAAGTTTCCTCTTAATTTTAACAACCAAAATGCTGTCCCTCGATTTTTGTGGTTTTACACATTATCGCATCCATTTTAGTCAAATTGGTTGAGCTGGCATTTTTCAAATTCTCATTTATTTGGTTTTTTGAGATTAGGAAAACGTTAGTTATATTCTCACGTAGGTGGTAAACAGTTTCTGTCACACTCACCCAATATCCAAAACATAATTCGCAGCAAACTGCAAAATAGACCTTCAATATAAAATATTTCGGTAATTATTAACTTTGGGTATAAGGAATATCTAATGAAAATAAAAGTATAAGTAATATACTTTCTTTTGACGGTATTAAATATAGTGTGTTTTATTTAAGAAAATTGAAAAAACTCTGTCACCGAATTTTGCATCGTTCTGGATGCACTTTAAGTAAAATCAAAAGTATTGTATCTTGCAATATAATTAGGTTATATTAGAAGCCTTTTGAAATCAACAAAATAATTGTGGTTTATATCGTGTAAAAGATACAAGGTGTTGAATTGTACATGTCTTTTATATAAAAATGGCTATATCTTTTAAAATACAATGTATAAGTTTATAAAAGTATATGCTGTTGTAATCGTCAAAGTGTGTAGATTTAAGTTTACAATAATATATAGTGTATTCCATTTAAAGAAATACAACTTTATATTAACACAACATAATTATTTGATGTTAATGACTTTTTTCTATTAATTCTTGAGTTAATGGAGATTTTCTGGGTATTCTCTCGCGTAAGTCTTTGTTGGTTCTGTTAAAACTAGGTAATACGATGTATCCAGCGCTGTGGTCAGTTACTGAGAAACTTTCGAATTTTCGCACCGAAACGAATGCCGCTTTAAAAACAGACCTACAGAAAAAGAAATTTGACAATCTCCTTATGGAGAAAAAACCCGAAAAAGACGTCAAACCATTGGATCTGAAGAAAGTGGTGTATAACATATCAGACTTTCAACTAGACGAAGGTTTTAATTACGCTATAGCACCTACCCGAATTCCAGTCAAAGATATTATATGTGGAGTCGAATCTTCGATTACTGGAATAAACAAGAACACTGCGGAGACCATACGGTAAGATGTATCACGTATACTGAGGTTAGCTGATCTACCCAAAAGGAACTTACCAAGAGAAGAATACAAGGCCCTTCAAATATTAAAAGGAAACGTAGATGTCATCATACTCCCAGAAGAAAGGGCAATGCCACCATTGTAATGAATACTAAAGACTATGATGAAAAGATAAGAACTCTTCTCGGAGATACTACTCATGAACCTATTACCACAGACCCCACGATATATCTGGAAAAGAAAACCAGAGATAAAATAAAAACGAGCGAAGTGAAAGAAGAAGATCAGACACAAGTCATTCCAAGACAAAAGTCGTCAAGATGCCCAAAACTACATGGCTTGCCGAAAATACACAAACAAGGGGCTCCATTAAGGCCTACATTCAGTTCTATAAGATCACCTTTACAAGAACTGGCGAAATACCTGGCCAAACAACTATAGCCTCACGTTGAAGAAGCAGAATCGTACGTAAAAAACGCAAGCCACTTCATCGAGCTGCTGAGAAAGGTAACTATTCACCCAGACCACCTATTGGTCAGTTTCAACGTGGTTTCATGATTTACCAAAGCAGCAATAGATGAATCTCTGGAAATAATAAAAAGAAAATAGCAACCACCTAACCATATCATGGAACTAACAAAACATTGCCTGGAAAACACATATTTTATATACCAATGACAGCGCTACAAACAAACCGAAGGAGCACCGTTGGGCTCTCCACTATCTCCAGTTATTGCTAACTTGCTTATGGAGGATCTTGAAAAGGGCACACTACAAGCCGCAATTCACAAACCCAAACTGTAGCTACGATACGTAGATGACACTTTTGTGATCTGGACTCATGGAAAAGACAAACTCAAGCTTTATTAGAACATCTTAATGGTTCACATCCAAAAATTAAATTCACCATGGAAGTAGAAGAGAATAATTAACTCCCATTCCTAGATGTGCTTATAACAAAAAGAAAAGACGGAACCACCTCCCACACGGTATATAGGAAGGCTACGCATACTTACAGATATTTGAACACTCAATTGCACCACCATCCAGCACAGCTACAAGCCATAGTGAAAACACTAGTGACCAGATGTCAAAGACTCGCTGACGCAAAACACTTAAATGATGAACTTACTACATTTTGAACGGCACTACCAAAATGGATTTACAAAAAACCACATCAAAAGTGCTCTAAAAGAAAAACCAAGCACGTCTACGAATAAAGAAAAAGAAAAGACAATTTATAAAGCTTATCTGCCCTACGTAAAAGGAACCACTGATAGAATAAGCAGAATCTTGAACAAATATAATATAGAGACAACTTTCAAAACTGACAGAAAAATCTCTACAACCCTGAGAAATCCACAAACTAAAATACAATTAGAGGACCAAGGAGTTTACGAAATCCCATGTCGTGACTGTGAACGATCATACATAGGACATACTAATGGAAAGATCAGTGCGAGACAAGATGATCATAAAAATAGTGTAAACAAGAATGAGAAAACTTCATCACTAGCACAACATGTAAATACTACATCGCATTCGATTGACTTCGACAATACTAAAACAATCGAAAACATCGAGCAAGATGGCAGAAGAATAATAAGAGAGGTGATCGAAATAGACAAGCGACCAAACAACCTTAATACACGTGATGACACACAAAGATTGCCAACATCGTGGAAATCATTACTAAAGCCTTACACAAAAGTAAAAATAGAAAGTCAAAGCGCAAAAAGAGAAAGTACACAAAACACCCCGTGCATAACTCCGGACTAATGTCGCGGAGCCGCACGAAGAATGCCCGTCAAAAAAGTGAAAGTAGAGGAGTATATAAATCCCCACCAACATTAAGAGAGAATAGTCAGCAAACTAATTCAACATGTAATACACAACTATCACCGCTAAAACAGATATCTTACAACCTGTAGAATAAAATTTTCTTATAACATTTCCAAAAACTATAGTTTTCGCAATATTGATAATTATAACAGGTCTAGTTCTGGCGTGCGCATCATGTCAGATAGTAATATCATTGCCTTGGATGTGTGCTACTCATCGGTATATCTTGAAGCACGAAACGCACGTTTGTTTCTAGAATTAATTATTCCAGAAGATAAAGTTAGAAGAATTGTACGTTACTTGACTTGGCATATTTTAAAACAGTATTTCTCAATCTACTGTCCGCAAATCTAACAGGTAGGCAAAAAATTTAAAAATCATTTCTGCAAAGTAAAAGAAATAAATACATAATGTATTTTTCAACTGTTCTTTTTGTTTAAAATTAGTAATTATTAGGGAATAATATCGCTTCTGATTTGCATAAAAGGAATTGTTTGTTTTGTTTTAGAATATCTTCATTGAACATGTTAAAAATTTTAAAAGAAGATGTATTGTATTAATTACAAGTATGATATTTAAAATAAAAGATAAGATCAGTAGTATATGTCTCGTGAAAACATAAACGAGTGGTTCATATGATACTTATCTGGTAGACATGTGGCAGTTAAAAATGTAAAAGCACTGCTCCAGAAATACTAAGTTAAAGTGGGAGTACCCCAGGGAGGTACTTTGGAGCCATTATTATTTTTACTGTATATTAATGATATTCCTGAATGTATTACCTAGGGGTAAGTTGCGTTCTATACTGACGATACAAGGTTATGAATGTAGGATTCAACTGTAAATGGAAATTATCATAATGTCAATGTTTTATGAGAATTCAAGAATTATTACTAAAAAAAATGGTTAATAGTAAACTTTCAAGAAACCGTTACATTTTATAATATATATCATATACTGAGAACATTTAATTTTAAATATAAAAATCAAGTTATTTCTACAAATAGTGTAACTAAATCGTTAGGCATTTCTAGTAAATAATTTAAAGCAAGCCCTCATATAGAGGCAATTTTTTTAGAATAAATCCAGTAGTTTCCTTATATTCAGTTTAAAAAACAAACTGCAGCATACGTCTATTATGTGGAAGTATACTCTGATCTTTCATATCATATTGCAGCTTGGTGGTAAACTCGATATATTCAGAGTGTTCACTGCACAGACGTAAATTTAAAGATAATTTTTGATTTAGACTTTTGCATCTCTTAGGGTGAATGATTTAAAAAATAAAACAATTTAACAATTTATGGTGTTCATATACTAAAAACTTCAATATATACATATCAACGCAGGTATATATACTACACCACGATTTTCATTCAAACAACTCAAGCTACAAAATGTATTTTTCCATAGATGAACATAAACATTAATTCTATAAATGATCTACAGTTTATGCCGGTAAACGTTTTTATAATTTACCTGTTCGAAAAAATATTAACAGTATCAGCTTTAAAAATAGAATTAAAAGTATTTTAATTGAACGATTTCCATAAAATTTAAATTAATTTTATACATCAATTGAATCAAATTTGCAAGTAATTTACTTTTACATGGTTGGCGAGTTGAGGTTCTACCAATACCTTTTCCGGAAAAGGTATTGGTAGAACCTCAACTCGCCAACCATGTATCGTCGTTCAGGCTTACG
>JAHWXV010748726.1:0-16285 GCA_024586415.1 Phrixothrix hirtus | reverse complement strand
ATATATATATATATATATATATATATATATATATATATATATATATATATATATATATATATATATATATATGTTTAACTTTAATATTTACTACTTATTAGTAGAATTTGTTTCTAGTTAAATTATTAGATCAGGTTTTATCGTATAAAAAATTATTTTATTTGCTGGCTAACGTTTCGGGATGAATTTTATGCCTCATAAGAGCTAAATAAAAATATAATATAATAATGAAAAGAATTAGGAAAATTTTAAATTTGACATAAATACTTTTTTGAATAATGTCAAAACTATTAATTATTATTTAAATAATAATACTATTAGAATATTAGAAAAAGGCGAGCGCATCATCAAAGATCTAAAATTAAAACTTCTAAATTTTGAAATAAGCAACACTATTACAATTGTTAATAATCTTACTATTCAAAGAAATTAGATCATTTCAATTTTCTAAAAAACAAAAAAGTATTTATGTCAAATTTAAAATTTTCCTAATTCTTTTCATTGTTATATTATATTTTTATTTAGCTCTGATGAAGCGATAAAATTCATCCCGAAACGTTAGCCAGCAAATGAAATAATTTTTTTTATACGATAAAACCTGATCCAATAATTTAACTAGGAACAAATTCTACTAATAGTAGTAAATATTAAAGTTAAATATATATTACATAATTGGCTGAGTTATAATATAAACCTATTGTTTAATAAGTATAACCAGTATTATTGCAGTTTTTTAACAAAACGTCTTACATCAATGGTTTAACGCATTGCAAGAACTGGCTTATCACTTCTGATTGAAGCTGATATATTATCTCCGACTATTATATTTAGCTATAATAAAATAAAACAAAAAAGAGAGGTTGAGTGACTTTCTAGAAAACCTAATACATGTATTTTAAAAAGAATTAAAAGAAAGTTATAAATAACGAATTTATTCAATTAAGTTATTGTCAAAGTGAAATATCTGTGCCATCATTCAATTATAATTTTTAACATGAAATAAAACGGAGTATGCGTTTAGGTAAATGTTTTACTGGAATTAATAAGAAAGTTTTATAAAACAAACCAACTAAACTGTAAAAGAATTAAATCTAAATAGAAACTCGAAAAAGTAACTTAATGGAAGCTTCTAATTAAGGGTCGCTTAGATACATTTTAACGTGTGTTTAATTAAGAAGTCAATATTTTGACCAAAAGTTTAAGGTCATCATCTTCAAGGGTGATACTATAATATAAAATTTTATGTAACTATAGAAAGGTAAATCTGAAAAATTCATTTGCATCAATACAGTTAAGTAGTCAATAAAATAAAACTAGTTTTGGTTATAATAATTAACATTTGCAGCAATAAAATTGTAGAAAACAACCACATGTCAATTAAGATTAAAATATTTAACTTCAAACAGATAAATTAGACAGGAAAGCTGCTAACAGAAAGAAAGATAGTGCCAACATAAGTGTAAGCAACTGTGGCAGTTGATGAAATATGGGATATACAAGATATATCAAAAGTGAGGCTAACTGATCTAAAAGAACACATATAAATAATAGTAGAGATCACAGATTGCTGTGGATAAGAAGAAAGAGAAACATTGATCTTAGAATAACACATTATAATAAAACTGATAGAGAAATATGGAGAGGAATTAAACACAACAAATATATAATATCAGTAATACCTATTTATTTTGTCTCAATATGTCTCTATTACTTTTATTTCAAAATGTTATTGTAAGATAAATTTTTTCTTTATTCCAATCCACAGCAATCTGTAAACTTTACTATTATTTCTATTCATTTTTTAGATCAGTAATCCTGACTTTTAATATATTTTGTATATCCTCCATTTCATCTGCTGCCACAGTTGTCTCCACTTAGGCTAGCACTGTCTTCCTTACTATTAGTGATCTTTGTCTCTAATGTATCTGTTTGAAGTTGCAAATTTTAGCTTTCATTGGCACGTGATTCCTTCCTACAATTTTATCGTTACGACTGTTAATTGTTATAAGGACAACTAATTTTATTTTACATTAAAATATATTTAACCGACTCATAATTAGAATCTTCAAGTTTGGTTAGTTTTTCGACTTCTTACTTGGGTTCATTTGTTTTTAAGTGTAAATCTTGATGGTCTCGATATTTCCATGAAATGATGTAAATTATGTTAGGAGAAATAAAGCATAATAATAATAACGATGACGCAACGGTGCGTCATCATGAATGAAAACAATCCCGGATTATTTAAAACTATGCACAGATTGTATATTATGCATTTGAAGATCTAATCAGCTTAAATATGTAAATCTCACTATATTACTTGTTATCATGAAAATAATTTATTTTTATCTCAAAAATAATTTGAACGAAATACTGTTGCTTTGAAATTGAATTAAATAATTTTAGAGCAGATGTTCTTAATTAAACCTATAGGATATTAATGATTTTAATAATTTATTAGTAGTTTGATTAATATTGCATATTTATGTATTGGTGAAAAGTTGACCTTGAAGGAACTGAAAGTTCTAATATTATGATTATGAACAAAAGTTGTTTAATTGAACCTAAAATATTTTACATAAATAATATGATTATTTCCAATTATAATTACATAATACAACAGCTGTTTGCAGTCCAATATAATAAAGAAATGCGGAAGAATGTACGTGGTAATTTGCAATTCGACATTGTGCTTTTCCAGATTTTAGATATTCAAGATTTATAGTTCGAGATTTTTGATTGAAGATATTCATCGCAAACCTTCACTTTAGATTTTAAAAGAAGCAATGTTAATATCTGAAGTACTTTACCATTAACTAACTTAATGTGAATCAGTATAAGATATGTGGACAGTAACCCCGATCCGCCACTTGACAGCGTTCAAAATCTTCAGGTAACAGATTGTTTAACTTCACTCTGGCGCGGTATTTTAGAAGTTCATTTCTATAGACCATTTCTTTTAAGCAATTAAAAAAAAGTATTCCGTTTGTGTTAAATTTGAGATGTTTAGGGTCCTAAAGTTGTCTCTCTTTAACTAATTCAACGAGTTGGTAAAATATAAAGACGTGCCATATTTCTGGGACCGCCGCACAGTGGCCTGAAATACACGAAAAGTTGGCCAAAAGTTGAAAAATGAAAGTCGTAGTTGTGAGTTTAGTACTATACAGGATGTTCGAAAAGTCCTGAATCATAAGGAATTCACTAATTTTGTATTTTCTTGTTTCAGGACTGATAAATGTTGACAACTGAAGAGCGGGTAGAGATTATTCTTCTCTGTGGAAGAGAAGGATTCTCTAACAGAAGAGTTACAGATGAACTTAATATGAGGCATCCTGAACGAGAGCGCCAGTGTCGCACACAACGATTGGTAGATTGCTAGCAAAGTTCAAAGCTACAGGTAATGTAGTTGATGCTAAAAGAAGTGGCCATCCCAGCACTTTAGGAACGAGTGTGGAAGGAGTTTTGGCAAAGGTTATTGCAAGTCCCAAAAAATAAATTCGCCGCACCAGCTCGGAACTGAGCGTTCTTCGAAGCATTATATGGGATATTTTGCAGAAGAACAAGTTTCATCCGTATAAGTTACAATTTTTAGACCACATGTCAGAAGACGACCCTGATCGCCGTATGGAAATGAGCTATTGGTTTTTGACAAAGTTGGAGGAAGACTCACATTTTTTGTTCAAAGTTATGTTTGTGGACGAACCTAATTTTTATGTAAATGGAGAGGTTAACCGGCATAACCTGCGTTTTTGGTTTGACAGTATCCTTCACTGGTACATCGACAGTAAGGGGCAAGGTGCTGATCTCATTATGGTTTGGCGTGGCTTGTGGAAAGACCGGATCATAGGCCCCTATTTCTTTGACGGTACAGTTAACAGTGGCAATTAACCTAATAATGCTCGGAGATGAACTGGTTCTTGATTTGGATTTCCAGGGTTTGGGAAAACCAGAATGGTTCATACAGGACGGTGCACCCCCACACTATGGTACACAAGTTCCTCATTGGCTAGATAAAAATTTCCCACAGTGGATTGGTCGTAGAGGACGAATGGAATGGGCACCACACAAGTGTGTGTCGTTCAATTACGCCTGCATTAGTGGCGAACATTCTCCGAAACACGGGAGATCGTTTTCAATTATGTTTTGACTTACACAGAGGCCATATTGAACAAATTTTGTAAAATATATTGTAAATAAATGTGTTATTAACTTTTATTGTTGAAAGTTACTTATAATCCCTATGGTGCGTGACTTTTCAGGCACCCCGTATAATCGTATTCAGAGCGCATTACTGCAATTAATGTCAAAAGAGGGAATAGCTTGCTTCTTTTATATCTGAGGTGGTACAGAAGCATCAAGTGATCCTTGCCGTAAGGACTCGCGTCACGCATAACTCGCCTCCAAATATTCGCTGCGTTTAAAGTGTGTGTATCTTTTGATCATCTGCATATATTGAATTATGTGCGATGTAAGTTGTTAATGAAGATATGTAGAATATGTTTATACGTTTTGTCCCCGATGAATCGAAAACTGCAAGATTTGCATGCGACTTTTTGCGATTCTCGTTATGGTGTCAATTTTACTGCGACTGAAACATACCTATTCCATAACATCAGTATATACCTGGTGTTCAGAAAATCTATATATACGGTGGCATACAGAGAAAAGTGTTTTATAAATTTGAAGAATGGTTTATAATATTGTATAAATTAATTAAATAAGTTACTACATTTTAATTCGAATTTTAATGTAATATATAATTTATTATTTTGAATTTTTATTTTACTTTAAGTATTTTTTAAATTGTATTTTTATTGGTTTCTTTTAAATATTACATTGCATTACAATTATCTTGCAGAATCGGATAGCAACCAATTGGTGTGTACCATAAAGGAAATTTTCAACAAATGTACATTAAATTTTTTTGACTTTTCAAGAAATATTTCGGCCATTTTGAATCTTCCATTTTGAATTTTGAATTTTTCATCTCAATTTTTAAATAAGCGACCGCAAAAATCTTTATATACAAATTTACATTCAAATCTAATGACTTTTTATTAATTATGTCGGCCATTTTGAATTTTGAATTTTTGATTCAAAATTTGAAACGAACAACCTCAGAAACCACTATATACAGATTTCCAATCATATTCGAAACTTTTTTCGACTTTTAGCCAGTTTTTCAGGCGCTTCAGCCACTGTGCGCAGGTATCTCGTATTTAAGTAATTTCAATTTGTAAACTATGTTTATATCAAAAATTTACAGTGCACATATAGTTATAATGTACTTATAAAAGTATTTAGCTTGGACTACTCTAGGTATTTAGTAATCTATGATCATGAACTTGATTCATTATTATCTTTTTTAAATTTGATTAAAACTCAAATGGCCATTTATTTAGTTAATATTTTGATTGACTTCTTGTTTGTGTTTTGTAATTTAGTTCTTTCAGCGGACGAGTATATCCCACCATTATATATTTCTTTTAGTCGATAGATTTTAAAAATATTACAAATTCTAAGTACGACGGTGATTTGAAAAGTTGGCATAATGGAGATATGAAAAGAAGTTGTAGTGTTTGAAATAACATTATTTTGCAACCTAGTTTCTAGCAAGTTCAATGCTGCTTCAATAAGTTCAATATCATTCTTGGCGTGACTTTCCCGAAGGACTTCTAAATACGCTTATACAGCTGCAATCCCTTAACTTCATTGGATGAAAAACGCTTATCAGTCAGGAATATTTTGTAATTTGAAAACAGGTGGAAGTCACTTAATCCATTAAGTTTTTCCATCGCTACAGCACTTTTATGATATTTCTCGTTTATAAACTGGTTCTTCTCTTATGAATTCTTTTATCTAGTTAGTCTAGAAGTGTTGCATAATATTTTTGGATTATTTCTTTGCTTTTATCAATATAGATAATCATTAGAATTCTTTTTTAATCTCATAAAATGAACTTTGCCTTCTTCGATGCAAAACAACCGGCCTCTGTTCATTGTTATAATTGTTTCTTAGTTCTTGGCATGTAGTGATAAATCCATATTTCGTCCATAGTTAAAACGACGACAAAGTCAACTGGATTCTTCTTCAAACGATTCAAACACTTCTGAGTAATTCGCATTCAAATGCATTTGTGATCAATTGTCAGCAAATACGATAACCATTGTACACAAACTTTTTCTATGCATAATTCTTTATGTAAAATATACCATACGTTGTTGAGATGCATATAGCCTTACCAATTTCACGCGATTTTACTCGCCAATCATTCAATATAACTATCATGAATTTTCTGAACGATTTCTGGTGTGTTTCAGTTTTTCGTCGTCCATTATGGGGATCGTCCTCAATGCCTGTGGGACCATATTAAAACACACGTGTCTACTTACACACCATTGTTTTTGGTTCGCCGTGTTTTCCTGACATCCTATTTTTTTAAGCGAATTAAATTACAACATGATTTTTAAAATTTTTCATTTTTAAACAATTTTTTAAACAAATGACATAAACAAAGAATGAATTGATAAGTCGAATGATAACTGCACTGATCTCATATGATACGTGAAACTGTACTATAGATTAAAATTTAGAGCTCTGCTACTGAATAATACATGGCACTCTATGTATTTCTCATACCACCCTTGTGCAATTTTTCGCATTTTAATTTTTTTTTCTCTAAATATATTGTTATAAATTAGCAAGGCGGTTCTTTACAGTCATTTAGCAAATTAAGGCATTTAACTATGTATTGTTGGAAATTTTGATTCAGCATATTACAGTATTAGTTACTTGTCAATTTTGTTGAATTTAAATTGATGATTACTATTTGTTGTTGTTTAAGTTTAAATAGATTATTATTGTCGAGATTCAATATTTTGAGCTTAGTTGAAACTGAAGTTTATTGATCTATTTTGAAGGACTGTCGATTTTTGCTGAATACAAAATCAGTGAATCGTAACAATTGAATTTAGTTCTTAGTACTTTTGTGGATAACCTTTGTCATTTATTACTGTATTTATTGAATTATTGAATGTTAATTTTAAAGTACTCAATTTTCCGAACCTTCTGTTAAATTTGAGCATATCGTTGCTGTTTGCAGTTTGTGTTATTATTTTCTGCCCAACTAATTTTCTTCTGTTTAAAATAATTAATAAAATTTAGTGTGAATGATGAAATGAATCGCAAGCAAACCACATAGGTAACATTTATTAATAATAATCAATTCTTTTTAAAACATTAACGACACAAATAAAATTACTCCAAAGGGAAACAAAAACTAGATAGTTTAATTTCCTTCTGTTCATATAAAACTGGTTTAATTTTCTTCTGTTGATATAAAGCTGGTAAATACCTCGAGGAGCTACCTAAATTATAAAATTAAAATAAATCAGAAAAAACTTTTTATATTTATCTAAAACTTACTGTAGGTAAATAAGACAAAAATCAACAATACTTATTTTAAACTGACACTTAAACTTTTAAATGAAATTAGTGAAATCAGCCCAAAACTGATTAGCTGAGATATATGTAGTTTCTTTAAAATTGTATTTAAGGTCAAACTCAACCACTCGTTAATAAAGGAAGTTGGCTTTTGTTCTATCACTAATTCTAATCGTTGCAGAATAATCAGTTTAATTTAAAGTACATATGTACTTTTTGGAAAATACAAACAATGAATTTAACTTCCGCGTTTTCTACACAGTTGTCGATAATATAAATGTCGCTTGGTTTTACTTATTTTTACGAATCACCTAAATAAAAATTTAATTACATAATTTGGACTGTCCGTAAAGGCTCCCAGGCGATCTTTAATTAAGTCAGAGAACAAAAAAAATACAGTGTAATCTTATCACAAAAGTCATGGGACTTGAAATAAATCAAAATAATTTAAATACACAAGTCAGCATTTTAACTAATTAAATTATACGGCCAAAAACTATAAAACTAATAACGATTCATATTTGAGGATTCAATAGAATAATGCGTAGTGTCGTCATTTTGATCGAATATGCGCAGGATTTGATATGCCGACAGGAAATACAATACGAGAACTCAGGAACTACATTTCTTGAAACAGAAATCTAGTTACATAAAATTCTCCTATTTAAAATCAAAGAATTTAAACGAAACTAAACTAGAAAAATTAAAAAGAATCTTGGTTGCGTTCAAGCTTTCTTGAAATGTCAAATTATTAAATTAAAATTAAAATGAATGAATGAACTAATTAAAATTTTGGCTATACTTTGGGACATAACAGATGATTATGCAAGAGCGAAACTTAAATAACTGCAGATAACAGATACAGGCTTTGTACCCTTTCTGTATTTTGTCATAGCACCCTATAATACCGTGAGTATATTTTAAGAGACCGCATTAAACAAAATCAATTTTCTTTAAAACGCTGCACTCTATTTATGTTGTAGGTTTATTTATGTCGTTCAAATTTTGTATACAATCAACATTAAATAGTGTGCCATCCTAAAAGAGTGCAGTCATGGCGGTAAAAATAAAAAAAATCTAAGGAGTTCATTGTTGATGTGCTTCTTCCTAACCAAAAAAACAAAATGTCAGCCATAGGCGTGTATCTATATTTTACATATATTTAAATTTTAATTATATTTAATTGAAAATTAGAAATTGTTTTAACTTACATCAAATCGAAAATGTCTAATTCATTTTTAACAATCAATAAGCAAATTGAAATTCCAATACATCATTTTAATTATCAACTATAAGTGTCATTTATATGTGACGCCTATAGTAAAATAATTATCTGGTAACTTTAGTATTATTTAACTTTTAATTTCAGTGCCACCAATTTTTAAGTTTCGTTATCTGTACAGCAGACTGTACTCTTTCTCAATGACCCTATACTACATCTGAATGTAGTTATTGTGAAGATTTTACATGGTTCTCCACAAGAGAATGATATTTGAAAAGGAAGCTATTTTACATTAAATTTTACTAACACTTTTTTACAGATTTGTGTTTGTTTGAGAATTGTTAAATTTTTTGTTTGTTATATTTTTGCACCCTAGACAGGATTTCTAAAAAATAAATGGAAACGAACAAGCTGTAGGTACCTTATGACCTGTAGAATAAAGTTTGCTTATAATTTTTTTCAAAAAATATTTTTAAATTTTGAAAATTTAAGTTATATAATTGGCTCTTAATCCTGTATATTAAATAAAAGGAATTACGAATTGAACCATAGTAAAAAGGTACTGCTGTATCTTAATATGCTTATAAATAAATCCGATATTTGTTTAGGACAAGTTCTTTAGTCTCGTTTACTTATTTGCAATAACAAAACAATTTCAAGTTAGTTGTTGCACTTTAAAATTTAATTTTTGGACATATTCATTATTTTATTGCTTACTACCAAAACTATTTGTTAAAAACACAAGATTCTAAATTGTTTTATTTTAAATGTAATATATGAACGTAATACAATTAATTTTGTTTTAAAATTTGTAACGTGTTCAATGGAGATATTCTAAAACAAAATAAGAGATTCTTTTTACGCCGACCGGCAATAGTATTATTCTCTAAAATTACTATTGCAAACAAAACAAACATCTGTAAAATACATTATAATTTATTTTGGTTTGCAAAAATTATTTTTAAATTTTTCGTTTACTATTAGTTTCGTGTACCGGAGATTGAGAATAACACTGCTCTAAAATATGCCAAGTAAAGTAACATAAAATCGTTTTAACTTTATCTTCTGGAATAAATATGCATTTTCGGCAACAAACATATGTTTCATACTACAAAATATACTGATGAGTAATACTCATCAAGGGCAACAATATTGCTATCCGGCACGGCTCGCGCTACGGTTGAATTTAATAATATAATTGTTAATATTTCGAAACTTTATTCTATAGGTCATAAGGTACCCACAATTTGCGCCATGTCACTTTTTTCGGGACACCCTATATAACTAAATATTTTAAGGCTAATGTTTCAGAATTAAAATTAATTTTTTTATCTCTGCACATATGTGTGAACAAATAAAATTATAATTGTAAGAATCAAGCTATAAATGTATAATGGATTAAAATTTTTCAATGCAATATTTTCGACATTAAGTAGTTATTTTCCCTATAGCTATAATGGAATTAGAAAAAATAACCATTCTCGTGTTTTATTTTACATAATAGATAACCACAATTAATTTTAAACGTAATAATAGACTCTCTAATTATAAAGGTATAATTTAAGGAAACAGTTTATTAAAATTAAATTTATATTAATAAGTTAATTAATTATGTTTATATTCTAAGTGAAACACCGTACTTTCAATTTTTACTTTCTCAAATTAGATTATTGACTAGGTACAGTATATGCATTCAATTATCTTATAGGTTAACGTACCTGCTTTTATATTTTAACATTAATTAGTAATTATCAGTGTGTATTATACGTTATAATTCGTTATAATGATTAAATGGTTGTATAAAATGTACATGAATCTTGAAGTACCTAAACATTGTGTATAATAAATGTAAATTATTATTAAAATGTTAAAATATTTAATAAAATGTATATAAGACACAAGTACCCAGTCCTATATACTTAAAATTTAAAATTTCCACTTTAATCTTGTAACACCATTTGAACTTTATTAATTATAGGATATTCTGCAGATAAAAGTGTAGCCTGCCATTTAAATTAGTTATTCATCCAAAAATTGAATTTGTCTGTCAAGCATCTAGTTTAATTAAGCCTGAAGAAACACTATAATTTTTCATATTGTCTCCTGAGTAAGAACAAAATGACTGTAAATTCAATTTTAAATTGCTAATTTATGATTTTATTTTTACCTGTTGTAGTCTTATAATTATTGTTTTAATTTTTAAATACTTTAGTGGTTAGTGCAGGTCAAAACTATCTAAAAGAGACCTAAGCTAATCCTAATGACTTTAAATGTGTATTTAAGTTAGGAAATTGGAATTCAAGTATCCATTTACAAAGTTTATGCACGTTCATGCATTAAAAATAATGCATTCCATACAGTTAATTTTTTTGATTCATAAGTTGATTATACGATGTTTATGTTATTGTTGACAAACAATTTAGGATTTTATTAAATATAATTGTTTTGAATCAATTATCGGAAAAATCGAAATAATTTAATAATATATCGATATTATCTTCCCAACAGCGGTTGCAATACGCAACAAGGAAGCAATAAAACGAATATACTCTCAAAATTAACCAAAATTCTTGAAATTGGAAGGCAGTGATTTTGGAGAATATAATTTATTTGTTGTGTTAGAACACTTATCAGTACAAATAAATTTACAAGTATTCAAATATGGTCCGTTAATTGTAAAATATTACTGCAAGATTTGGGTTAATAAATAACAATTACAAGAACATTTTAACATTGTCTAAAAACTAATATTTGAGTGTATGAAATATTATGATGATGCAGATGAAACAGCTGTTTTCAGTATTTACAATTTCCCACTTTTATTTCATACAAAGGCGGTGTATGTATACTGTGTGAAAAGTACATTGGGACGCTTGATTTAGTCAGAGGAGTTTGCATTAACACCATGATAGAAGCTGAAGAAATTTCCTATAAATTACTTGAACGAGTTCAAACTTGGTCATTCGGCAGCCGAGACAATGCATAACATAATACTACACTTAATGAAGGTACTGTAAGTGAAAGAACGATGTGGATTTGGTTTGAAAAATTTTGTTCCGTGGACACATTGTTTTGAAGGAGATGGTTGAAATGATCCAAAGTTAACAATCCGAGAGATTGCCAAAAGACTCAAAGTTGATCATTTAATCTCATTTAATATTTAACAAGTTGGAAAAAGTTAAAAATTTGGAGAAATCACAGAGAAAGGCAGATTGAGACATTTGAAGATCTGCACATATTTGCAGTTGCGACAGAATACGGACGGAATTTTACATATGAGTGTGACTTGTGATGAAAAATAGTTTTTATACGACAATCGCCAACATTATGTGCGAATACGATTCCAAAACACATTCAAAAACCAAATCTTCATCACAGAGGAATTATGGTGTCTATATGGTGGTCTATCAATCGTATCATTCATTACTCTTTTATTAAACAGCGTAAGGCTATAAGTTCTAATAAGTACTGTCAGGAAATTGCCACCATTTACCAAAAACTGTGCACGTCATAGTCAGCATTGGTCCAGAGAAACGCAGTGTTGCTGTTGCACAATAACGCTAGACCACATATTGCAGAAAAAACCGTTAAAAACTCACCGAGATGAACATTGAAGTTTTTCCTCACCCACGCTCCTCTCCAGACATCTCCTCAACTAACTATTATCTTTTCAAGCATCTAGATGTAGGTTTGTGGGACAAACATTTAAATGAAGAAATAAGTGTCAAAAATGCATTGTTTATCGATTCACGCTCTCTAGATTTTTTTAGAAAAGCTATTGTTGTACTTAGATCACGTTGGTAGAGTATTAAAGTAGATGGAGACTATTTTGATTAGTTATGTAAGTTTTAAATTTGAAAAATACATGTTTCAACTTTATATTTATAAACGGCCATTTCATTTACATCAACCTAATATATAAAAATTATTCATATTTTCTCTTGGGGATATACATATTTATTTTTAATGTGTTTAGTTGATGTAAATTTTTTTTCCAAAGCCTTCAAACCCAAAGATCCTGATAAAAATAGACCTGATTTTGAGAATAATGAATGGGCTGATGACAAAGGCTGTAAGTTAAAGTGTCTTCTCAGTTTGTTATGGATTCAATTACAGGTAAGAGAAGTAAATATTTAAACTAAAATTGCATACTATAGACTTACGCTGGACAACTATGTTATCGTGTAAAGGTTAATTAAACGAATTTCAAGTATGGGAAAACTTTAAAGTTCCTATAACGGTCATTATAATGCATCAGTTCCAACAATAGTTAATGTAAATGGTTGTCCAATAATATTAAATAAATAAGGTGTAATATATTATTTTCGGGGATAAAACGCGGATAAATATAAAATGCGACGCTTATGTTTCCAGAATTAAAAGTATTCGGTATTCCAAGGAATTTTATATTCAACATACTATTCTATTAAATTTGACTGTAGCCAAGCGGCGATAAAAAGTTGATTTATACCGTCCTTTTGACAAGCGATATCTTATAATCTAAGCCGCCTAAAAGTAATTAAATTTAAGCTTTCTACTCGAAAAATTACGACGTTTAAGACAAATGTAATTATCATTAAATAAGGGTTGAGTATTAGTTCTTGGATAAAAACTGTTAAACTAACGGGCAAGGATTTCTTTTTTGGGTATTTAATTTATTGATTTTCAGTAAATTACAGTTTTTTAAGATAATTAAAATCCGAATTCTTCCTCTCGTAGGCATGCTTGCCCAAGGAGATTCGCATTTCTGACATCTGGGAAATCCAACAAGATTTGGAACGAGCAGATTCATCTCGGTGATAGCTCATGTTTTTCAATTCTGTCTGGGGAGCCTAGCAATTATTCAGTTTAGGATGGTTTTGGTTAAATTTGTATCCTATTTTGAACTTCATAATTGGATAAACAGAACATTACAATGGATGCATTATAATGAAATATATAGGGATTACCATTTGTTGATAACAACTGTATTTAATTAACGAATGTTAAAATGAAAAATTAAATTATTTAGATTTTCATCAAGTTAGGATACGCGCTATTATTCTACATAACAAGTTCATAGGTTTTAGAAAAATTATTCTAATGTATAAATTCAGTTTACAATAGTTAAATTAAATTACTAAGATGTTAACATTATAACAATTTTATTATTGTAAATAAAGTAGCTTTGTACATAACAATTTTTAAACTTTGTAAACGGGTATAACGAAGGTTTTGAAATAATTTTGTGAAATTTAAGTTTTGAACAATGTGATGGAAATGATCCGATATTCATATAAGAGAAGTATTTAAGGAAAATTTGATCATTTTAAATTAAATTTAGAGCCTGACTTTAATTAGTCAACTGACAAGTTTGATTATTTCGTTATCTTTATTTGGTATTAAGTCTATGAAGATGCTATTAAATTCAATCAGGGGATTCATATTAGCTCTGCGGAAGCAAGATAAGGACCTGTTATACCGTTATTAACGAATTATAAAATTACAGAACTCAATGTTTACGACATCGTTATGTCAAAATTAACATTAGAAAGCTCAAAAAAACCAGAATTAAAGTATTCGTAGTAATCCCATAAATTAACTGTAATATGTTATCATTTATCAATCGTTAATCCCGTATGTCGATCGAATACATTCCGATTATTATTTTATACTTGGTTGTGCTTATAATTAAGTACCAATCTTTTCAAGAAGTCTTTGATTGCAACTACAAAAATTCGAGTATCAATTTTAGTAGAAGCACTTGTGATACAGGGGTTATCTTGCGATCAGTCAGTTTTTTTTTGAATTAATGACAAAGCATACTCGAAGCTATAAGTTTTAATTAAGAATATACTCCTCATAGTTTAGGTTATAAAGTAAGGATAGTACTTTGTCACATTTGTTAAGATTCTTTCAGGTGGTCCAGATAAGTTCACTTGAACCAACCGGAAACACTGTTCTGCACTAATAATTGGTAAACAACGTGGCGCCTTCAAGGGAATTAGGTATATTATTTTATGTTTTTTTAGTGTGTTCGGTGCCAAATAATTTCGGAACGAGTGGATTTTGATTTCGGAGAATCAACGCAACGTTGTAGGTGACTAAATAATTTCAACCTATTTTTTATCTGGTTGTATCTCGTGGTTTAGAACTGGGTTTCCATTTTACTTTACTTTACTATTCGTACGTGATACACGTGGTAATCCAATTTAAAAGGTGTCCAGGATAAAAGCCGTATTATTTAACACGCGTGTAGACGAGCCCTTGGGGAATACAAATCTTTAAAAGTTTATGGATTTACATTTATCTATTATCGTATAAATTTGTATTAAGTAATTAGCTGTTTAAAAAAGAGTTTATAGCGAAATTTTACCTCCAATAAACATTGTTTTATGTTATGGCTATGAAAATAATAAATTCTAAGCATAAAATGAAATAAAAATCGTTAAAATCTTGACATTGATGTTTAAGTACTAAATTGTGAAGGTGTGTGGAATATCGACATGAAGCCGTAATGTATGAATATCAGTGGAAAGTAAGTACTTTTACAAATGCGCATTTTTTATCGATTTTTAAAAAAATTATATATTAACTTATCCGTGAATAAAGACGTATGCTTAAAGAAAATGTTCAAAATGAATTCCCTTTACACAAATACACGTGTTCATTCGTCGGCACAGATACCTCGATATTCGTTTCCCCTTAGTTTTCCATAGGTTGAAATAATATCTATTAATTTGTACCTTATATAATACTCGGCCAGCCATTTCCTTGGCCAATACAGCATATCAAGTTAAAAGCAGAGTAGGGCTGAAAATTATAGTTGCAAATGTTTCGAAAACTATACAATTGAGACATCTAGTTTATAAACGCTTATTATCGTGGATATTAAGATGTATCTGCTGTTTAGAGTAATTGAATTTTATCCCGAACACCCTGTCTATTAAAAATAAGGATTTAGATCATTTTAAAAAACGGATTTTCAATAAACCTTCAAATTATTACTTGTTAAAGTTTAGAAATATAAGTATGTTTAAAAACGCCAAAACTTTCATTCGAACGTTTGAACTTGAGCTGTAGTTAGGTTAATGTTAATTTATGGTAGAATTTAATTAAAGGAAATGTCTACTATTTATATATAATAATAGTTGATGAAACTATAATTTCCCGTTAATTTTCAAAGAGTTACCGACTAGTTTATCATCTTTTCAATATTACTTCTTCAAATTTCTAAAT
Source organism: Phrixothrix hirtus (assembly GCA_024586415.1). NCBI lineage: Eukaryota > Metazoa > Arthropoda > Insecta > Coleoptera > Phengodidae > Phrixothrix > Phrixothrix hirtus. The sequence continues at coordinate 405 of JAHWXV010748726.1, read as the reverse complement.
ATTGTTAGTAAACACCCTAGTAGCACAGAATGTGTCGAAAATATATAGTTTATCGATATCGATACCACCCAGAAATAAAACAGGGATTCGGTATAGAAACCATACCGTCACCCCACATCAATTCTATATAGAAACGGTATTGAATCTATGTGGGGAAACCGAGTCGTTTCGATATAGCATAGCTGTCGGCGAAAAAACCCCTAGCATCAGTGCGATCTCTTAACAATCGATATACTAAATTGAAAATTCTAATAAATGACCTTATTATGCCGGTAATCAAATGTAGAAGCCGCATGATATATTCAATGTAAAAATTCTACCTACATAAATAATACATCTTCATTTTTTTAGATTGATAAATGAAAAAACTATTTATTAAAACTTGTCTAGTTTCGTAATCATATA
>JAHWXV010748561.1:0-10255 GCA_024586415.1 Phrixothrix hirtus | reverse complement strand
TATATATATATATATATATATATATATATATATATATATATATATATATGTTCTTTAATTTTTGTTTAAATATTAATTTTAATGGTAATAGTTGTTATTATTTTGTAGTAATACGCTACTTTTGTTTTAATTGTATAGTACCATTTAGGATGTAACCCGTAGATATTGATGGTTAATGATTAAAAACACTTTTACTTTGTGAAACTGCTACCAATAAACTATTCAATATGACCAACCTAAACATGGAACTTTAAAATTTCATACTAATAATTAGTGTACTATCGCCCTCTTTTTGAAGGCTGCCCACGTACTTAACTATAAATGTCTCACCAATAAACTATAAAAATTTCGGATGAAATGGCACAGCTGTTTCTAAAATATTAAGCTACAAGGTGAAACCCCAGAATAAAATACTTTAATAGTAGAAAATAATTATTCTCACACAAGAATTTTTCATTCAATCTATACTAAAGTTTTGAAAATACATGGAACTACATATTTTCAAGCCATACTAATACTGCAGAACAATTTGAGGTTTATGCATCATAAATTATATCAATAAAAAAATATGTATATTACTTTCTAATTAATGTATAATTAATTACTAATAAATTTGACTTGTTGATAATTCAGATTCTTACGAATCTCTTGTCAACATTTATATTACTTACTGTTAGTTTAATTCTTTACGTTTTAATTATTTGATTATTCTAAATCTAACAACCCCCTAGTTTTAATCATCCACAGTGAACCTTTGTACTGATACGTGTACGCAAAATCTTCATAGGTAGCTTTTGAATATCGCTGATTATTTCTAAAGCCTCATCGATAGTGTGTGTTTTGTGTGTTATTTAAATTAAATCCAAACAATAAATTATTAACTAAATATAGGTCCTGTAGGTTGTGATATCAGTCGGATACTTAAATCTACCTCTAGTTTCCCGTTTCTTCAACGATCTCGATGTGATTCTAGTTCCTGGTAAACGTGAGCTGATGGAAAAATAACACGGCACTGTCTTTTACAAGTATGCCTTCTCGCATAGCTGGATTACACAAACAATATAGTATTATGTATGTACATACATAGTAAGATTTATGAATTTTTAAATTTTTTATTAAAAGCGAGAATTTAGGGTGTAATTTTGATTTCATGTTTTTTTTTCATCGGTTTTCAGTTACATTCTGACTGTACGTTTCGTCTACGTTTCGGTTGTTGTAGGGTTTCAGGTTTCGATTGAGGGTATAACGCATTTTTACCTAAAATGATTTTACATTTCACGTTAGAATTACGGATACTTTAATTTTTTCGACAAGTTAAAGTATAAAATACAAGTTTCAGTACAGGGGAAATTTTCAATTACCGTTTTGATTTTTTCTTAAATTAGCACACCTAACTGAAAATAGTCTTCCAATGTTTTGTATGTTTAGGAGGACATACATAAACACTTCTAACATTTATTGTGAAAGTTACTACTAAAATTTCATTTCACACAGTAATTTATTGATTAAATGTTATGCTTAATTTATTTAATTAATAAGCATTTCAGTATGAATCTTTAAATGTCTTCTTTATTACTACTTTTTAATGTGCGAATCCAAACGGAAACGTTTATTTGAGTTTTTCAAAAAGCATTATGATACAATCACAGTTTATAATTTTTACTTATATTAGATGGAGAAAGTTAAATGAACTTTTAAAATTTAATTACAACATGCAGTAATCTATTATTCAGGTAAATTTTGGCTTTACAGTTTATAACCTTTTCTTGTAAATGCATTTGTTTCAGTATGTTTTTACTATAAATATATGTACATAAACAACTAAAATCATTTCTGTTAAATCTACCTGATGAAATACTGTTACGAAATTCAATTAAATGTAAATAAATTAGTTCTGAATATTAGTCGTGAAATTGCAGTAAAACGTCTCATATCCGGACTTGGGATCTCTCATAACCGGAAAGCATATGTATAATATAATAGTCACTAAGGTGCTTCATTTTACTACAAATACTATACATAATTTAACAACGCCTCTGTCCACCTTTAAGCCTAGATTAGTTTCAGTTAATTATTTTCAGGTTAAAAGACTGCCCAGAAATTGCATTAAAACGTTTTTATAAGAATTATATTTCAACATATTATGAAATGCGTTAGTTTATTGCAGTGCAGTAATAGAACATAATATTGCAACTTAAAAAGCACTATATTATATTTAAAACCGAAATTTTTATTTTTTTTATATTCGGAATTATTTTTATAAATCTATTGTGAGATTTTTAAAAAAATTCTAAAAGTTCTTGATATCGGATTAACAGCGATTTTACTTTTGTTGTCAACCAAATAGCTTTATAAAAAAGATACTTAAATATGAAATAGGTGCGAAATATTTTCTATGTCAAAATACCGCCATTTAGTTGTTAATTCTGAGTTGTAAATACAGTTAGCTGGTTGAAAAATTTGTTTATATCGGAGTACTGTATAATTCTTAAGTAAGAAGGAAAATTCAACAATTTACCGATTCATCTTATAAAACGATAAAATTTTGGTCAAAACAATTAAATAAAGTCTAGCAGTGGTCTTAATATACAGAGTGTAACATAAGTTCATGTCATAACTTCATTAGGTGATACTTTGAGCAATTTTAACCTAAAAAGTGTTAATAAATCATAATCGTAAAAGAAACCGTTTCCTGGGGTTTATACAACCAGTTTAGCCGTTTATCTATTAGATAACCATGTTGCTAGAAAACGTTTAGTTTTACGGCTATGGTTTATTAAGATGTTTTGGGTTAAAATTGCTCAAAGTATAATGTCTCGAAGTTATGATACGAACTTATGTTACAACCGGTATTAAAAAGGCCAAAGAATTAATTCTAGACGATCGACAAATTTGAAATTATCAATTTCCGAACGTTTACAAATAAATAAAGAATAAAATAACTATTACCAAATGCAAATTATGTTTCGAGAATATTGACTCCTTTTAACAAATAACAGCACGTAACACTTCTCGACAACTTTATAAAGACCAAGAAAAAATATTATTCAGAAAATTGTAAACAAGAGTGGAACCGAGGTTCATCACTATCATCCCAAAAGAAAGCAGTAGTCGATACAATAGAAATATAAAAAGTTGCTCACTAACAACCTACCATAGGCAAGATGAAAATGCTCTTTATGTAAGCTCTCCAGTCATGAAAAGAGCACGTCAAACTTTGAAAATTTTTTTCTCCACATAACCACCTTCTACGCTTATGTACTTATTCCAACGATTTTCTAGCTATTGTATGCCATTGGAAAAATTTTTTTGACAGATCTTCAAAATGTTTTTCCATAACACATTTCAGTTCATTATACGCAGGATTCATTTTACTAAGGTTCTTTGACAAATTGTTAAACAAAAGGAAATCGCAGGGCGTAAAGTGAATCTGTATTCCTAAATAACAATTTTTGTATCGAAGAATGTGATCGATTTTCTTGTAAGGCCTTCTTCAAGATCTGTATCAATATTTCATATGTTTCTCCGTTAATTATGTTACCTTTAAGCATGTACTCTGCCCGAAAAACACCTTCCACAACCTAACAAATTGTTTCCATCCATTTTTCAGCAGAAGAATGAGTTTTGGCATTGAGTCAACTCTTGATTAGTGATCGGACCTTAGTGATATGCCCATGTCATATTATCTGCGATAATTTGCGAAAGAAAGTTCTGATAATCTTCTAGATTTTCTCGAGAAATATTTTTTCTGACAAGCTTTTGATCTGGCGCAAGCATCCAACGCTCAGACGTTTCTCATACCCAAATCACCGTGTAAAAGTTTTAAAACATTCTGATATATTAAAATCAAGAGACCCTTCACTTGCCGATATACTATTTCCAAATTTTCAACTTTATTTTCAGGTGCAACGATTTTTCCTCATAAGGTCGTCCTGATTTTAAATTATTCTATATCGATTCTCTACCCAAGCAAAATTGTTTAGCCAAAAATGTACAAAAATGTATTAGAGCCTTTCGTTTACGGATAACTTTCGGCTCATTGGTCTCTTCTGTAAGGAACTTTATTAGGCCACGATATTTAAGTGTAATATCACTAATTTGGAACACAAAGAATGCGTATAAAGGTTTTATATTTTACAAAGTATACAAGTGTCACAGTAACATGATACCAAAATATTATTTCAAAATACCATTAAATTACATAAGAATGTTCCTTTACAGAGCATAATTTGAAAATGAAATGCTGCTTTTATATCACTATCTTTTTGTTCATAAAGCCAATATTGTTTGAAATGTTGCGAAAGTTTTGGTGTTTAAGAGAATAAACCGTCCTTTGTAGTCTAGATTTCGTATCCAACAACTGTTTTCTGTTGCAGAACAAAGAAAAATTAAAAAAGATGGATTTTCCAATTATAAAGAACTAAAATTGTTGACTAAAAACTGAGCAAGAGAAAATGTTTTATTTGATTCTTTATTTCTATTATTCAATAAATGTAAAAAGTGCGTTGAATTGAAAAGAAGTAGACACTCAAAAAATGACCAAAGATCTTTTATTTCAACTGCTTCGTAATTAAGGGTTTGTTCGGAAAGTAAAGCATATCTTCTAAATTTGATTTTCTTTTATTGCAACGAACCGTTAAAAATAGAATCTCTATCAAATGGCACGAAAAAAAGGAAAAAAAAAGAACAAAATATGCGCTACATCATAAGTGTATTGGTTAAAAATATTTTTAAAAGAATCTATAGTACAGTTGCAAATGGCCTGTTTCCATTCTTTTGGCGAACGCTGTATATGGAAAAGGGAATGGGAAAAAAATGTAAGTTTTTGTAATATTTACAGTCACTTTAAACAGAAATATAGAAAAATCTTGACCTTCAGGTGCTATTTAAAATCAGTATTGCATAAATCTAATGTTTGTTTTATTTTTTATTCATATTTATGTTAATGAATCAGTTTTATATGTATAATATTCGATCTAACAGTCTTTTCTGGAAAATATTCAGTTTATCAAAATGTATGATATAAATACTGAGGTAACAATTTGTTTTTTGACGTCATAATGACGAAGTATTAACGTAATTGGCATTTTTTATAAATATCCGTGTATGCTGTGCACGACAACTTTTGAACTAAATTTTTGTCTCTATAAAAATACTACTTTAAAAGCAGTTTACACAATAAATATTTATTTCATTGGAAAACAATTAAAAATTGGAAAATCTACATTCCTGAATTAAATCATACCATGTTAGAAAATCACGAACTTGCACGTGATAAATAGTTACATTCAAAACTGGTTAAGTTAAAGGTAATAATAAAACAATACAAATTAATTCATTTAAACAACTCGAAAAATGACATTAAATAAGTATTTATACAGGAATATTACAATCAATGTAATTAATTTTAAACATACATTGTGTATGTATGTATATATGTAAATATAGAGTTTCTCAAATTGAAGCTGTTTCCTAGTTATCACAAAATAGATAATAATTTTGTTATCATAATTCCATTATTCAAAAGGTTTCGCTAACCAGCGTTACAATCCAGAAAGACGAATATTTAGTTTTGTTTATAGAAGATATATTATCGGTTTTTGGTTTATTTATAGCTTGTAGGTGTGTCTGTAGGTATCTGTTAGTATCTATTAAATTATTAGTAGTATATAAAGAAAAGCTTCTCTACCATTTAATACGTTAAGGAAAATCACGAGTTGCTGTTTTATTTGGGTACATATGAATATTGCTTTTGTTTTAGTATTTTACATGATGTATGGTAATTTGCAATGACGTACGTATATAGTATATATGCATGTACATATGTATCAAAAATATTTCAAATATTGAAGCTAACAAAGAATCTATAATACTTTATATTTACAGTATGTGTATGTATGCCTGTAAACGACGAGGCATCAAAAGTACCAAGTTCTTCGTTATTCAACTTTGATTTTTCTCCATTCATTGGGAAAAGCTTGGGTTAAATCGATTTTATTCGAAATTGCATTATTCTTATTGCCCGATTGAAATGTTCGCATCGATTCTCGGTGGTATTAATATCCATTGCTTAGGGTGATACATCAAGGTATGAGATACATTCTGAAATAACGCGAGATTTATACTTTGGACCATTATTTTTGTATAAGTAATAATCGTCTTGAATTCTTAAGTTTTTCACGCGTTTCGACAAATGTTGTTTTAATATTTTCAGTTATTCAAATCTGTCCGTTAGTCCCACTATAAGTAGATATTCAAGATCATTCACCACCACCACAGAGTGACCGCTATATTTGAAGCAACTCTTGTTTACCAGACTCGTTCTTTGCCATCTAACTTGCTCGCCCTCAAAAGGAAATTGGCCTAGCTACATATAACTTTTAAAAATTAAGTCTTTTAATACCATTATGTTAAGTGATATACGGTTTTCATCTACCTATGTAACCGTTAAACTCTTTTGCGAAGCGTACAGTGAATTGTACTAGCATGAACAGTAATTATTGCGGAGAAAGTGAGTAGCAGAAATATGTAGGTTTTTCTTAAGTTGTCTAAGAAGAAACTGTTCATTCGTGGCGATTAATTTCTTCGATCTCCCTGTACATACCTTGTTTGATAAAGGTTCGTTTAACTTCTATTTTTTAATAATGTATGCTTTATTAACAGATTTATTAATTGACCACAAAAAATATCCTTGTTTAAACAATTCAATTACTTTTCGTTTTTAAACTGCTTTATTTTCGTTTTCCATCCGTTATTCGGATGACTCTGTTATCGCAACTACAATATGTATGAAGAAGCGCTTAGATAAACACAATTATGTACTTCCCTAAAATACCAGTTTTCACATGTTTCTCGTACGCATGTATAATTCTACAGTATCTTTGTCAAATCATTTGTTTAACTTGAAGTTTTGTTGCGAATCTATTTCTTAGATAAACATTTTTGCAATGTACTTTTATGTATGAAGATTTATTAATAAATATTTTTTGATATTTTGCAACTTTACTTCAATTGAACGATTACCAAGTGTCTGAACAGTTTTGCGGGCCACTGTACATATTTAATTAATAACTTGTTGATAATATTTTCAGTATTATTATCAATTCCTTACATAAGAACCTGGTATAATAATCAATTAGCACCAATTTTATTGAGAAAAATAAATAATTTTTGTTCTGTTGCCTTCAAAATACTCGTGAAGTAATGGTTCCATGTTATCTTGACCCAAAAAGAAATTGTATAGTTTTATAAATAAATAGTATTCGATAAACACTTTATTTCCAATTAATAAAACGGAATGTTGAAGGTTATATTATAAAGAAAGAAATCATAGTAATTATCGGTATCACGGTTTCCTTTTTGGTGACAAACGTTTAAGTGCTTTTTTAGACTAACCGTTGAAAAAAACCTTTCAGATGTAGCCTTTTTTATTACAACAGAGTTAATTCTGGTTACTTATTCAGACATTGCCATCCTTCTTTAAATTTTCAGACTTGTGGTAGTTGTAATGGAATTACTGTTTAATAGGTTTTAAAATGATCAAAATTGAATATTATATTACACGTCGTTCTTTATTAATCCCTGTAACAATTACATTGTCATGGACGGAGTATTCTCATTTTTCAAAGATTTGCATTGAATATGGCGGATCTTTAACATACAACATAATTGATATTAATTATGGAGGACTACTAACATTTAATACAATTTACAATGATTGTGGCGCATTACTAAAACATTTACAGCCTACATTAATTCTAGCGGATTATTAACACACAACAGTCCCTACATTAATTGTGGCGAAAAACCTACAAATTGAGGGGTCTAGTTCTGCCATACAATGCGTGTGTGCGTACGTGGGTACGTGCGAGTGTACGTGAATGCGTGCGTGCATGCTTGCGTAAGTGCATAAGTGTATTAGTGCGTGTACATATATGCGTACGTATATATACCGATAATTCTGAATTCGAAATCGTATTAGTTGAACTAGGATAAATACTAGTATATTCCTGATTTGGTCGAATGGATAATCATTTTGTATTTCCTTTTAGTGCGTTTATTTATATGCAGTATTTTATTTATATAGCTCGACCCCCATCTCAAAGTCCACAATATGTTAAAGAAAGGCAGTTCCTCCCACTCAAATTTCTCTAAACGTAAACTAACGAATCAGTGAAGATTCACCATTCTATATTTTACGAAGACTTATGAGAAGGCGCAAACTGTTGATATACGAAATGTAGAAGGCATATTATTTGTAGTTCCTACGTATTTATAATTTTATTTTCAATACATTACTTAGAAAATATTTATAATAAAAACTTATTAACTTTATTTTTAGTACATTCAAATTTAAATGAGATTAAAGTAATGCGTTACAGCATAATTAGGATTTAATTTAATTTGTTGTTTTCATTAAGGCGATTATTATACAAATAGTAAACATTTTAAATTGGAAAATAACAATTTTGCTTATAATTTTATAAAAGTGTATAAATTAAATTAAAATTAAAGTTATTCTAAATATATCGAAAAATTTGCTAGCACATGGTGAACATCAATGTTATAAATGTTATAAAGCAGTATAAAATTAAAATTCGCTAATAAATTAAAAACCGGAAAATGCTCTAAAACACAATGACAGATGTGAACGCATGATGCCATTACTTTTGCACTAAAAGACTCCCATGTCCAAGTTATTCTAAAGCAGACGGTGCATTATGTACATATGTGTGTGAAGAAAATGACTCAAAATCTAAAAGTTGTAGAAAAGCAAAATTTCATATTTAAGTTTAGTACCCATCCAGCACAGTACAACAAGATTTTGTTTAAAATCGTATTACTAAAAGTATCACTTTTTTTAGGGTTTTTAGGTTTTACTAGATTTTCTCAAAAATGTCTCTAGCGATTTTTTAAACTTCTTATATTTCTTATGCATTTAGTTCTCTTTCACATGGAAAAATTGCAGAATCAAGTAATCGGAAAAATCTCAAGAATTAAGTGGGTTTGCGCATGGTTAGAAAATGTAATGGGGACCGTTAACATTTTCATTGTCGAAATAAATAGAAATTAATATTTTAATGATTTATAAACATTATTTGCATATTCATTCTTTATTTAAATTTCTAAATTATCCACATATGTTCTTAAATTAATTTAAGATTTAATTAATGTATAACGTTTTACTTTATACTCGTAAGAAATTAGATTTTTAGTTAATATAGATAATTTAAACAAGGTAAAAGAAAGTCGTGTTTTCGCAAATAAACCTCATGAAAAAGTATTAAGGAATCTCTGCTTCAAAATAAAAAACTAATCATTTATTAATTTTAAGTTGAAAAATGCATTCAAAAGATTTTCAAAGCAAACATTATTACGAAATAGTATCGAATTTATGTAAAATGTTTTATTTATTAAATTTTATAAAAATGGTAAAACCAAAGTTTTAATATAGTCTAAAGACATTCGTTTTATGAATAAGTTGTACTTGAAAAGTAGATTATTGCGTACAATACCAGACATATCAAGTAAAACAAGCTAATAATAACTGATAATAAAATTGAAATACTTATGTATGTACATATGTATGTTTTATATAAGCAGTCTAGGTAAAATCTAAATGAACGTTTGAACATTACAGCGTAGATTTTGTGTGAACGTCATCAGTCAATTACAGTTTTAAATCCAAGAGAAAACTCAGGCTTTAACAAACGCAGCCTAGAATCAATATTACACCGAGAGATATTTATTCTAAGATTATTCTTTCGTACATCCTCTTTAATATTAAATTTATCGTTGGCTAAATACTGCGACTTATGATTTCTTTTTTCGTTAAATAGTGTAACTTTGAAGATGTATGTGTATGTCGAGTATATGGCCTACACAGCAATTTAAAGTTGAAATAATATTTATATTTTATTTCAAAATATTTTTAAATTCTGTATCTATATGGTATATTTATAATTACATATGTATGTATATTATGACAACTTGAAAATGACCTGATATGTTTGTTAAGTTGCTTAATAAACTAAATAGCGTTTCCTGTTTAATGTGACAAGTTTTTTTCGAACTTTCCACTTACGTAATTTTCTGACAGATTAATAAGTGTTTTGTCGTTGGTTTTATAAATATTATGATTACTTATTACATTCGCACAATAAAATCTATTTTTCCAATTTGTACTTAAATCGTCATTGTTAAATAAAATACAATAGGATTTGCCTCTATGTATATATATATATATATATATATA
>JAHWXV010748460.1:0-14330 GCA_024586415.1 Phrixothrix hirtus | reverse complement strand
AAAAATTTATGTAAAATTAAAATAATAGACTGACTGAATGACATGCTAATTTATTAAGTGGGCACGTGCCCTTGTGCCCTTTAGAACGAGCCGCCACTGCTAATAAGCATGGCGAAATGGTTATATTTACAGTTCTAGTCCAAGAGGACCAAGGGAAATTCCACACCCCAATCCTTCGGCTATAAAAAAAAAATAAACAAACAACTAAATGAAACGCTATTTTGAAAAAACACAAGGCGCATATTGCCATTTAAAAAAATGTTGAGGCGTCTAGAGGTGGGAGGTTGACAGCAAATGTCTGTAAATTTAATAAAATGACGTAAAAGTAAAAAAAACAGCTGACGTATATTCAGATTTTTCAAGCAAATCAAACAGAGTAATATGAATTTTATTCCAAACTTTAGGCTAAATATGTATGTATGTAAGTGTAGGTATATTTGTAAATAAATGTATCTACAGTTTTTTATTTATTATTTTTGGCAGTTATTAATAAATATCGACTAACTAATTTTTTGGTGGAATTTTATACATACAAAATACATAAGTGTTTTGAAATTTTATAATTGTAACCTTAGGCTATTTCAAATTTTTTAATTGTAATTTTTAATATTACAAATATTTGGCCTAACCTTGACTAAGAAACGGCTTATTTTAAGTAGCTATTATATTTTCATAGTACGTACATATTATTTATATTTCATTACAAAGGAAACATTAATTTTCAAAGTAACACTGTTAATAGGTACATTTAAAATTCTTTATAACTTATGCTGTAAATATTACGAAGAAATATATTTTTAACATATCAATGCATTCATCCAACTACATTTTCCTGGTTATAGAAGAATCTTTTAAAAACTAAGCAGGTCGGTTGGAATACTGAACTACGGTTAAAACCCTTTTATCACATCTTCCTAATTATGGCAGGGTACATTACGATAGAAAGCAGCCATGACCGATGGACGTTTTTATCTCGCGTCCGTTATAAGTAAAATTTCTTAATTCTAATTTTTTGTTTTTAAGGATGTGAATATCATAACAAAAGAAGATAAAGTAAATTGTAGTGCGTGATGTAGTGTTTCCTTCGAGTTTCTTTTGTTAAGGCCCGCGCTCCAGAACAATGATCGTTAACAATTAACAAATGATGGAAATTCGAATTATAAATTGGTATTAATCTGGAGACGTGATGCACCAATTTTCCTGGTGAACCTGGATTATCGTAAGTTGTGTGAATTAGACCGTCGAAGATAATTCTACAGAATCCTTATTGTAAGTGAATCTTTACTTTTCAATTTTCACCGTCAATTTCAACGTTACATAATCAATTTTTTGTTTCAATCTTCGGGTAATTTTAATCTTCGCCTACACCGTGTTTACTTCTCGTAGTAATCAAAATTATTCCAACCGTTCTTGTAAAATATTTATGTTTAAATAAAATAATATAATAATTACCAAACTCATAGATTAACCTTAAGAATGATTTCTTTATCTTGAGTACACATTAGATTATTTTATGTATGTACACCTGGTAACTTATTGTATTTATCTAATTAAAAACGACCTGCAGCCTTTTTTGAGATCAACTTTCTTTTTAATCTTAAAAGAGCTGACCTTTTCTAATTTACTAACGTTTTGTACTTTAATGTATTGATGTGAATTATTATATGTGGCACAAATTGTGCTCAAGTGTGTACCATCATACCTGAACTTGAATTTATAAATGTGATAACTTCATTAAATCGTTTTATTTATTATCAACTAGGTATTGGTGTAATTGATTGACAATTTTTATGTTGCGCCTGAAAGGCTAAATAAATCTAATACGATTTCTGTTCTGAAAGCAATTAAGTAAGATAAATTGCAGAAACCATTTACCATAAAAGTGTTAAACTAACAAATGTATTTATAACTTTATAGCTGTACAGGGTTGCCTACTTTAGACGCATTTCTTTTGTACTAATCTCGCTCGAATTACTTATCTAACCAAGTAGTTCGCCATCCTAACTACAATAGAACTCAAAGTAACAGTAATTATCAATGAAGTCACTATACATCTACAGGATGGTGACCTTCCTTTAGGTCACCCTCCGCAGCACATTGTAACGATAAATCTTTTTAAGGTCTTCGGCGTTAGAATTGTAGAGGAATCGTAAAGTGTGGTGTGCGGCGCACAATACTTTTCTTTTCAGATTGGACAATTACCGTGACTGCAATACCCAAAGAGTTTATGTCTCTACTCTAAAAGTAAGATTATACCATCCAGATATACAGGGTGTTTTCATAGAGCGCCTGGCAGTTTAAAAGAGTCAGTAGCGCCCGCATTTCTCAATTATGAGTACGTATCCAGTGTTCAATATATACAGAAGAAGTCGAGATACTTCGCTCAATGCACAAGGCAACTGTATCTGCAGTACCGAAAGAGTTTCTATCTCTACTCTAAAGTTAAGCTTCTAAATATCCAGTATACATGGTGATTTCCGTAAAACGCTCTGACAGTAGACCAAAGAGCCAGTTAGGCTCGAATTTCTCAATTTTGAGTATCTATATGTTCAATAGCGCATGGTTATCGACGATCAACGACCTCACTCCAGTGTAGCTTTGCTGGCCGTGACTGAATGCTCAATTTAGCCCGTGATAAGCCCCCTTTAGCACAGAGAAGATATTATTTTAACCTCATTATCACTGTTGATGCCTATCGGTACCATATTTTACCACATTTGTGGCTTAGGCTTATTCCCATAGATCCGCTGTATTTTGTTAAGATGTTCTTACCTTGCATAAAAATATTGGTCGTAGTGAAGCTAACGGAATCAATGAGCGTTGGTTTCTATGGCCTTAGGGAAAAAGGATGAAGTTGTGAGAAAGATTTTTCTTAGCCTTGTTCTTCAATAGGTGTGGTATGGAATAAAACATTACGGTTCTAAAAATATGTGATCTCCACACTCCAAATAGGTCACCTGAAACTCTTTTAAAGAATTTATCAACATTACATTGTAAGCATACTTTCATACTCAGAGACGTATTTACTGTTATCTGTCCTAAGCTTCATACTTGTCTATCGATTACACTATTATGGGTTGTACAGACAACTAACACTGCTAGTATAAGCAGCAACATGTATTACAAAATGTTTCATGGTGCAACATGCACCTGAAATTAAGTACAAAATACTTTTACTGTTCCAATTATAATTATTTGTTTCATATTAAAACGCTATTTTGTTTCATGGAATTCAGTTACACGTTATTGTAATTTATTTTTGATAATGATTTATTTAACATTTCATGATAGCACCCTGTATGTACCTATATTTCAATCCATTAGATTAGTTAATGACGTAAAACGCCCTGAATTAAGTTTTCGTCATTAGTTGTAATTAATAGAAAATTAACTCATTTCTTTGTTTATAGACAAATAAACAGCTGATAATCTTGTAGTTGATACATGTAAACAAACGGAAAAACTTTAAGTACAAGTCATGACCTCGATAACTTCGTTTATCTCCCGGAAATAGATTATGCTTATCACCTTTTAACATACGTGCACCATCAGCTAAATGGAAATATCGAATTAATAATTAGCGGTTTTCCGCTTAACGTTAATTAAATAAATATTTTTACTTTATCTTACCTATACGTTTTCGTCTAAAATTTTTGATGTCGAAATTTTAGTGGAAATACACGTTTTTGAATTCCCTGAATCTGAAAATCATGTTTTTAAAAATTGGTCTGCCTGTCTGTGTGTGTGTGTGTGTGTGTGGGTGTGTGTGCGTGTGTGTGCGTGTGTGTGTGTGTGTGTGTGTGTGTGTGGACGTGTGCGTGCGCGTGTGTGTGTGCGTGTGCGTGCGCGTGAGCGCGTGCGAATGCGAGTGCGCGTGCGAGTGCGCGTGCGAGTGCGCGTGCGAGTGCGCGTGCGAGTACACGTGCGCGTGCGTAAGTGCGTGCGTAAGCGCGTGCATGTGCGTGAGCGTGTGCGTGTGAGTGTGTGTACAGGATATCACAAAAACGAAAAGTTATAAATAAACGAAATTTTATATTTGAGTTTGTATCTATCCACGAACGCGACTGCAAGAATTTCACTAAAATCTGACATTCGGAAGTGCCACTTTACTCTTGTCATTTTTTTGGTTTTTTGCGATTTTCTCGAAATCGGCTCTAACGATTTTTTTTAATGTATTGTATTTCTTAGAAATTCAATGCCCTATCATATAAAGTCCGTATTCACTTTCGAAATATCCGACCGAAACGTAATATTTAATTTATACATTAAATTAATTATTACAAGACCGTTTAGTATTTGTTATTCGATAAGGCGTTAATGGAAAACGTATATTAAAACAAGATTTTGGCCAGTAAACTTATTTAAAAGGAATGAATGAATTAATTATTTTCATTAACCGAAAGTCGTTTCACAAGAAATTGACACGATTTAATCATTTTTAGCCAGCTGATATAGCACGTATTTATGGCATTCAGTTTGCAATCAAATATACACAATAAATTAAGTTTGGTTATTAACGTTATCCTTACCTGAATAAACATCACTCGACGTTGTAAAAGACGTTGAGCCAATATTTACACTACGACAAAAAATAGATTTGCTAACTTCGTCTATATTCCGTTCGACATTTTCTTTGAGGTTGTTGAATTCCCAAACCTCACACAATTAATCCTAATAGACGTTAATATCGGAACAACTAGCAACACAAATTAACATAACGGTATTAGAAGATAAAACCATTACCGCATAAATGCATGCAAAATCAGCGATCTTTTAACGAACAAACAGCTGTGTTCAAATCGAAATTAATAAATTCATACGACCTCTGGCGTGTTTAAAATAAAGGGCTAATGTACGCATTTGTTTTCGAAAAGATTCTTAACAAGGCTAAAATCATTTTTAAAATACTCATTGTACAAATTAATTTAATATAAAGAATCTTTATTTATAACTTTAATAAATGTAAATATGTGTAATTTAATAACTGTACAGAATTTATAACATGCATTTTAAAATATATATACAATTCGATACAAATAAACTTAAACCAAAACTGAATCTGCATTAATTATTCAACAAAACTTAAAAATAAAGTTTCTGTTAGGTAATAATTAAACTTATATCAATACACGATTTACATTTCAGTACTAGTTACATAGAAAAGCGTTTATTTAAAATGCTCTGAATAGAATTAATGTTTGAAAAGCAAATATAATAATTTTTCGTAATTCAAAAATCATTTTTAAAAGTAATCATAATGAAAACCGAGCTGCAGTTTATGAACAAGTAAAAATATACAATCTAGGTCGCAAATAAAAGTTCACAACCTCTTAAATCCAACCCATTCCTTTTCGATAACCCTTTACTGTGTATTCCCGCATCCTCCGTTACTTAATGTCAAGTTAGTTTTAGATGAATATAACTTTCATTGAATTTTTACAACCGATACCATATAACTTGATGCAACGAGTACCGAAGGAGCCTGCTTCCTATTTATAATCTACAAAACCGAACCCGCACTTCGGCTTGAACAAACCCGTGGCATTATACGCAGACTTTGTAAGTCAATTGAGAAGAATTGAATGTACTAAGGATCTCTACGTTACAATGGTACACTTGGCTTGATTTAGGAGGTGCATTGACCTTTCATTGAATACAGACATGTTCCTTGTCAGCTCTTGTGTACTTATAAGTACTATAGCCCTTACTGCTTGTAATGTATTTTTAGTTGGTACATGATAGTGCGTAAAAAATCTAGTTTTTTACTATACCCAAACTTCAAACTGCGTGATGATGCGAGTACTCAGTGAAGACGAAAGAGTCACCGTACTCAGTAAAAATCCGCCATCGAAAGTGACCGTAAAACAAGAAATCTGTAGAGGTACTAAACCTCATGAGTAAAAACTTAGAAGACGCAGAAGGTCTCGCCTCGCTGAAGAACAGCGCAGACAATAACGCCAAGAAGGTGATTGCCCTCAACTATTAGTCTTCCGACAATGATAGGTTCACCCTCCAGAAGGGCAGAAAACGAAAATCGCCAAAGCAGGTCAATCCTGGGCTTGCAATCAAACAGATTCGAGCTTTTAGCTCTCCGAAAAGAACGAATCAACGATGCCGAAAGAAGGCGAGGCACTATCGATCGCAGTTCGCAACAAAAATTTAAGAATATGCCTCTTAGCATCAAACTCAGCCTTGTCAACGAAGACGACCACAACGACGGTTGTCAAATATCTCAAAGAACGCGATTTGCCATTCTACAACTACCTTTTCAATAAGGAAAAACCGTTGCGAGCGGTCATCCGGGGCCTCCCTGCAGAACTAAACAACAACTCAATTAAAGAAGCTCTCGTCAGAGAAGGGCCTTCCTGTGTTACCTGTTCGAAGCATGTCCAGGGAAGAAAACAAAATGCGAGTGCCTCTGAATTACTTAGAGGTCGAGATATCACCAGGAAAATCGATCTACAGCGTCGAGGCCATCCTGTGCGCCACGTTCCAAAAGTTTGGCCACAGTCGACGTAGGTGCACTATGTTACCTAAATATGTGAAATGTGAGGGCGAGCAGGTCACGGGCAGGTGTGCAAAGTCACGCAAAGATTTGGCCAAATGTGCAAACTGCGAGGCTTCGCACGCAGCACAAGGGATGTCCGAACCGCCCTAAGCCAAAAACTCCTCAAGGCACAAGGGAATGCGTGTCTTACGCTTAAATTTCCAAAGCCCTCACCCAGGCAGAAACACAACAACCATCAGGGTCAAAGGCAAGCATCACCTTACAAAGCTTCTAGAAGCAGGTCAGGTAATAATCGAGACCACGCCTTTGCGGAAAGTGTTACAAAATTAATTCAGGCACTTCCTGAATTAATCCTCATCTTCCAAAATTAAACAAGAAGGAAGAATCACTTCCGCCCCCAACGGGAAGCTGTTAATACGTCAAAATAAACAATCCTTGGAGCTCCAATAGCTTACTGAAAATACTGAAATACCAAATATCGACTTGATTTATGATAGTTATAGACATACATCAAATGCTTTAATTATCTAATCGTTTCTAAAGTACAATTGGCTGTAAGAAAGCCGTTTAGATTAAGACACCTTCACAAATTCCTTATTTTTTTCTGACATTAAATGTGTTTTTACTCTAAACAATGTGGTGATTCTCTTATATAAACGTTTACGCCCTGCCTACCCCACAAGCTCAACATTTTTTTGCGCATCTAGGAATTTGTAGCTAAAGTAAAAAACGAGTAATTTTTCCTGGGATAATTAAAGGTTTAATTACTAATTTGGGAACAAAACGTATTCGAATCGTCCTTAAGAAATGAGCAGAAAAGCATTAAAGTTACAAACACGTTCAAGGATGTAGTTATGTATTTATCAATAAATCGACTAATGTTTACTTCTGGCAATACTAATGAAAATTATTTTCTCGAAATGAAAATGACTCCCTTAATTTAATAAATTAATGCGGAATAACGTTATTTATGATAGTGTAGAATGCGTGTAGATAAGATGAAATTCGATTAAGGTCTAAGATGAAGCTTATAATTAACGATATATCTTTTGATCTAAAATTAATCCTTATTTTATATTCGCACACCAGTAAACGTGTAAAAGTTTACAAATTAGGTTTCACAAATCAAAGACACGCACACATGAGAAAGTTCAACGGATAAAGAAGTCACTCTTCGTGATGCGTAGCACCTTCGTTTTATGCGAACGCAGGTGAAGGCCGGCAGGTCATGAGAATCTGACCTCCGTCCATAGGTTGCACTCGCGAACCCTCAGGTTATACCTCCATCGGCAAAACATCCGCGAGGGCGGCCAACAACCATATAAGTAGCGGCAGCTGTTGATAATATCACGTGTGTTAATTGATTAGGTGGTCCTCCTTCTTCTGGCGGCTTGTTTTGTTCCTTATCAAACCAATCCAACATTCTACACAGACCATTACCGATTAATGTGTCGTTATCTTGACACTCTCGTTGCTTACAGATTAATAAAAATCTCCCCTTCTTTTACATTGTTAAACGGTGATTTCGACGCTTGGAAAGAACAGCAACAAACTTATTTTTTTATAGGTATAACATAAATTTTGAATTATTAGTAACGTTTGAAGTGGTTTATGTATATTTCTATTTAATATACTCTGTAAAATCCAAACTGATTTTAATAAGAACAAAATTACGAGTACACGGTATATTAAATGTGCCTCTGAATAATTTAAATCGAAATCTACATAAATTGCATATAGAATTAGAGGTTAGCACCGATAAACAGAAGAACTCTTTCTAAGTTATTAATAGGCCCAAATTATTGAGAACATAATTTATTCCGCCACTTATGCACCAATTATAACATTTTAATTAAACTTGGTATTTATAGCATTTCAACACCGCCCCCTTCAATATAATCGTTCTAAAATTATATGATTAAAAGCCTATTTGATATACTTACAAGCTACTGCTACTAAAATTGAACAATTAAGACGGGTTAATATTTTATGAACCTAGTTAGAATAGCTGTCACATTACCGATTAAAAATAAGGCCTGTAATAAAGTATTTATGAGAAATTATAGGTCACCGCCCCAAAAAGTTAAATGGACAAAGCCTTCAATACAACATATAAGTTGAATACGTCTATCGGTGCCGATTTGCTTATAATCTAATATAACTGTAAAGAAATCGTAACAAAGTCCCATCTTCTAAAGCAAAGAAGGGAGCTGGTACATTGGAATGCCTAAGGGCTTGTCCATTTACTTTTTTGGAGCGATGTACATACAGATATCATTATTAAGAATTAAACCGTTTATCTTTGAAACTAGTAAAACTTCACTTTCACTGATTGTCACGATTAATTTGGAAGTGAATTTTTTACCGCACATAGCCAAAAATGTTCCTTTAAAATAATTTTTTTAGCAGCAAGGCTAAAACATTTAGAAAATAATATTAATTCACACTTTGGGAAGTAATTTTGAAAAATCTCATATTCACACAATATGCGTCAAGAACATTTAGAAAAACAAAGAAATATGAAATTTTTAAGTATGACAAGTAACTAAAAATGACTGTGGCAAACCTAAATTGTCAATGCAAATGTATGTGTAATTATGCATCAAGAGTTACGCAACAACTTTACGAGACAGAAAACACAGCCGCACAATGTTACGTTTATTCATATCGAACCAAAGTCTAAAATTCAGAATTATTACATTATAGATAGAGAGAGGCATAAAAAACAAACATAATTTCTATTTCCCATTTGTTTCGTAAACGTAGCTTTGAAGAGAAAAGAGCAAAAGTAGATTAGCAAACATTGTAGGGCCGAGGTTGTAAAATCAAACAACGGTAGTCGACACTTTAATATTATTTTATTGTCGCTGATATTGTTGATTAAGTTATTGCTAATTACACTAATTACTGTTTTATTATACTTATGACATTAATGTTTAGGTTTTATTGTTATACTGTAAATGCACTAGTATTTATATGTTGACCCCAAAAAAATAATATTTATAAAACAGATATTCAACTTCACAGACGGTAAATAATTGTGAAATTTTAAATTAAATAATGAATACATCTGACACGATAAATTAATAAAATGGTATATTAAAAAACAAGTTCCATAAGACATGTTTTTATCACACGAGTTCAAATTTAGAAAACGAGTGTGATAAAACGTGTTATGAAACGAGTTTTTTATATTATTTTATTCATTTGCTGAAAATTTAGGAAAAAACCCACTTTTTTGACGTATAATTGATTTAGGGATTTTAGTGATAGATGGTGCATTGACGTTTTCATATTTAAATATGAATTTTGTCAATTTTCTACTCGATTTTGACGTTTGAAAAGGTTATTACTAATCTTGCCGACCTTTTAAAATAATATATTCCGTGTTTAAAAGAAATTCATTGTGAACCTCATTTGAGTGCATAATGGCCTTCTTCTTAACACGGAAAATTTTATTTTAAAAGGTTGGTAAAGTAATTAACCTTATTAAACATCAAAATCAAATAAAAATTTGACTAACCTTCATATTCAAATGTCAAAACGCCAATGCCAAATCAATTATATGTCATAAAAGTGCATTTTTTCCTAACAGCAAGTTCAGCTTGGTGCATTGCACGGGTGTGGTGCATATTAGCTGCTTTCTATTCATCAAAAAATAGTATAAAAACAAGAAAAACTGCAAAATATTGTACTTTACTTGTAAAAGGAAAACTGTCAATATGCACCGCACTGGTGTAATGCAGCTAGTCGAACTCGCTATAAATGTTTATCAAATAGAGAAAATAGTATAAAAAACTCGTTTCATAAGACGTTTCATCAGACTCGTTCATTAGAACTAAACTTGAACTCGTGTGATGAAACATGTCTTATGAAACTTGTTTTTTAATATACTATTTACCACAGTTTCTATCCGTATTAAGACAATACATGGTTAAAAATTGATGTTTTAAATCTAAAGATAAACACGATTAGTGCATTCGGTACTGTTGTAAACGTGTACTGCTTGTCGTAAGCAATGATGTCATCAAGCGTAATTTTCTCCTAAAAACTATAGTTAAAATTATCCAAAATTTCCATTTCACTTAAGCTGTTTTGTTCCTTTTAGAAATATGTTCCCTGAATTTAATTATCCAGTTCGGAAACATATTAAACGTAAAAAGTGTAAAAACACCAGAACCTTCCTCAATGCAGACACTTACTTGAAAATTGGTCAAAACTTACAAATTTGGATAAAAGCGTTGGACAATTCATTAAAAATCTTTTATGGTTACACGAGAAAATCGTGACAATCTTCATAAATAAACATGGAAAATAGCTTTTCGGTCAATTATACTCCTTTTCTCAATTTCGAATGCCGCACACATCGCTACAAACATTTTCACCTACAATATATTCTAATAAAATAATTTATATTGTTCTAGAATAGGCCATTTTATGAATTGATAGCAGAATCAGTATATGACTTCAACTTATGGTGTGTATAATTGTGCAAGATTAACAATTTAGATTTGGTAAGTTATTTTATGTTTATTTTCGTTGAAGCTATAATAGTCATATTTATAATAAATTTGGAAATTATCCCGCTACTTGTTTGTTAAGTAACCTTCTTTTTTCTTGGCAAAATAAATTTTATTTTGAACTTCCTTCTGCATATCTGCTTGATATTTGTTTAGTTAGATTATATCATTTATTGCTAATTGATAAGGTATTTAATCGATGAACCAAGCCTCGCAAATTTTTCTTAACAGCCCTTTTTGATTTCAATTTCCACTTCATTTAACAAAAAGATATTATTAAGCTGTTTTATTCCTTTTATCACATAAAAGCAGAACCTGAGGTTGATCATACGGTTTGGAAACATCTTATACATAAAAGTGCAAAGAGCCCAATACCTACACGAAGTCGGGCGCTTTCTTGAAAATTGACCAAAGTTTACAAATTTGGATAAAAGTATTGGACAATTCATTAAAAGTATTTCATACTTACCCAGAAAAATCGTGACAATTTAAGATACCCGGCGTAGGGTTAGCGATTCCTTTTTATTACAAGGAAATATTATATTTTGGTACGCCAATGGCGTTCTCGTAAAACATTCATTTGAATCTACATCAATTTCAGTTTTTCGTATTTTTTTACAAACCAGTTTCCGTTTTATTTCATATTATTTTAAAACAATTTATAAGAACTCGTTTGTTATATTTAATTTATTTGGGAAGTTCCGGTTATTATAATATAGTTCCATTAACATTTATAATTAAAATCTGTAAAATATTTAATTAAAGATGTTCATATTTTCATAAATTAATTCCAATATAAATTATAAAGACGCAATAATTGCAACTTTTCTTAGTTTCAAATACGTTGGCATTTCATGACACCATGATTCTATTTTTAGTAAGGTTACCGTCTTACATGTGTACTTTATTTCCTGTTAAATTACGCGTTCTGAGAGCGAATTAAAAAGCCTTCGTCGGCCGAAATCCCGAATGAACCGCCTTAAGGTAGAAACACACATAATCGGGACGTGCCCGGACCGGAGCAGTGCCATTACTCGATGGAAAAATTGTACCATTGAATTAAATGGGATCGAGACACGTGTCTTTATCCCATTTAATTCAATGGTGCAATTTTTCCACCGAGTAACGGCACTACTCCGGTCCGGGCACGTCCCGGTTAGGTGTGTTTCTACCTTCAAGCGGTAGACGATTTGTAATCAACCCTCGTCCTATTTAAAATCCAAAATCACCTCAAAGATTTAATAATTCAAATGTAGCTTTAAGTTAGCTGTTGAAGTGTCTTTTTAAGTTCCGTTATCTACAATATCTAATAATTTTTGTGTGAAATGAAGAATCGTCCACATTCATTGGGTGTGATCTAAAGAGGCATCGACTTCCGGTAGATTAATAAAATGTAGACGCATCGCGCGTAATTGATCAAAGTTGTTGCTATATAGATTGGGAATCAATTCTCGCGCCTAATTATTTCGCCTTCTGACACTTTGAGTTCCTTTGTATATAACATTTCCTGCTTTACTTATTCGGGTTGCAAATAAATTTACTTCTAGCCACGTGAGTTATGCCGTCAAATTATTACATATCTGCCACGCCATGTTATGTAGGATTTGTCACAGCTTGGTAGTAAACTTAGTTTGTTTATATTGCGTAATTTTTATTTGTTTACCGCATAATTTGATGACAGAATATAATTATTATTATCCAACCATTATGTTATTAGAATAAATAACCAACATATTTTGAGCTTAAGTTACGACTGACGCTTAGTTGTACTCAGTAGTATGTGTTGTGAGGATGTAAACAATCAGATCAATCTTGTCTTAACTTTTCTCTGTATGAGCTATTACACACATCGTTACAAGTATCCATTATCCTTGTGTATGTTACCTGTATCCTCATGAATGCATTTTTATTCGTTTTGCATAAATGTATTAACTTCACGATTTGTTTTACTGCATCTACTGTTAATAATTGATTTATAAAGTCATAACTTATTTTATATACGACAGGTAAACCTTAAGATTTCCTCGCTGTTAATTAATGAAAGAATTTCATTCAGTAACAATTCTGACCAATAAATCTCAACGCTTAGTTAAGTCGTCTTCATATACCGAGTAGAATATAAAGGAATTCCGTCCTGGGTTAAGAATAGTGCTTTAGGTCCACTACTTGGAAATTGATGATTACCGAGTGTCATAATGACAAAAATAACGAATCACTTATATACAGAGGAAATCAAAAGGACTACCTCTCGTCAATTAATGACTGAGTTGTGTCTGTTGATATTATCTTATTTAACATCTCAAACTGTGACCTTACATCGAAAACTCCTGCTCCGATTCAGGTAGGATTTTATCATCTTATGTACAGGATGCGTCAAGATCTCCATTGAGCTGCGTCCGAAATAGGGTAACGGATAAATTGTCAAGTTTGCCTTATTCAATACGGTGTTCTAATACTATATTATAGTTGACCCATGTCAGACTTCACTTACTAGTCAGACTTCGCACGAACTTTACATTATACGACGTTTTGACACGCGACAGCATCTTCACAAATGAAAATGGAAATTAACTTTTTCGGTCAATTATACTATTTTTCTCAATGTCGCAATGCTTATACAAACTACAACAAAAATGTTAATTACAAATTACTGCAATGTTTTAATTTTTCACCTGTAGCACAATCCGAAAAGCCCATTAACCAAGTATTTCGTAAGTGTTAATAAAAGGTGAATTTTGCACGACTCACAGAACCCACAACCATAGAGTAGTTTGGAAACCTACACTGTAAAAACTATTTAGAATTGTTTAACCTGAACTGCGCTCTCTTCTATGACGTCAGTATCAAATCACATCATTATAGCTTGCGAAAAAATTGCGCTTAGTATACTCACCATATTTATTAAATAGGTCCCTTCTGACAACAAGTTATAATATTATCCGAATTATTTCAAGAAGGAAATTTTGCTAATGTGAAGTATTACTAAAATGCTCTCCAAATCAACAGAGGAAGTAAAGAGCCCATGCCTTTTTATTGAGTCATGTGAGGTTTTTCTGAGAAGAGAACCTCTCGACAAGCTCCAAACCAAAAGGTCTCGCATTTTTCAGAGTCGTTAATCGATGTTTATCCGCTTGTGAATATGGAAGGTTCGCTAAACGGGTATCCTCAATGCAAAACCAGTGAAGCAACTTCGGCTTCTGCTTTTACAAAACTGTATCTTTATTCCCGAGCCTACACAATACAGCCTCCGTGGTGCAAAGTTTGTATATATATATATATATATATATATATATATATATATA
>JAHWXV010748391.1:0-18497 GCA_024586415.1 Phrixothrix hirtus | reverse complement strand
CTTTAGTTATATCTATGAATTCTTATATACATTTATTTTATTAATTTCGTAGATATGTTGGTGATCCTTAATTGTATTAAATTGATGACATCAACACTGTTTAAAATTTGTTCCTGAGAATAAAATTAGATAAATTTTACATTTTTAGTGTGGTGGCTTTCACGAACTTTTATCACAAATAAGAGCTGGATTTTAATCATCCATGTATTCATACATGGTGCATCTAAAATACGAGTAATCTTTTCTGACATCAATTAATGGTCTTGTACACCATCTAAATTTTTTAAAATAAATTTCCTATCATATTTGATAAATAACTTTAGTTATTTATTTCAGCTTTAATATAACCATATCTCTACGATTGCAAGTATTTTTGAAAAACAGATACGTACCTTTAAAGATAAATTATTATCTGATAATTGTTGATTATTTACCTTATTTTACATAGGGATAGAGCAGAAAATAATAATAATGCCCTTTGAAATTTAGGTAGGCCACTAAAATTGTTAGGGTGATGAAACCAAATCTGTTAGTCTGGTAAATTGCACATTAAAAATATTTTGAAAAAGAGAGGTAATCAAAAGCATCTAGCAACAGACTAAATTCTTTAATGCAGTGTTTCTCAAAAAATAATTGGGAAAATTATTAATGCATTTATTAATTTCAAAACAAAATGTAATTCCATGATATTCTTATAAAGAAATGTAAACAAAGGTCATTTTAGAAAACACAGCCCCCAAATTTGTTTAATATTTATCCGCGGATAAGGATTTTAATTAAGAAATGGTGTACTACAGTATGAAACCAAGCGTTGTTGCATGTATTGTATATATATATTTGACTATTTGAAATAGCCGGAGATACTACTTTATAATTACTTTAAAGTTATTATAGTAATAATTGTTATTTAAGTTGGTGCAAATGTCTGATGAAAACAGTTTTTTAATCAATTTAATTCTAAAGTCGAAAATAAAGTTAGATGTGAAATTATTAGGATTCGATTGATAGGAAATGTATCGTTCGCCAAGATTTCTTTTAAATAATGGACAGCTCGACGTTCTATAGCACGCAGAAGATCTTTGATGTCTTGTCGGTAGCTCGCGTAGATTCTTTTAATAACCATACAGAATTTCGCTGTGGTTTAATACGCGCAAAAGAATCGAATTTTCGTTCTTGTGCACTTCATATGCAACCACCCTATTTCTCACGCTCGCGCCGGTGTATAAAGGCGATCGTATTTCAACTAAATTAAATTTCGCAAGCTATTTGAATTATCTTTGTATGCGTTTATCAGAACCATAACATCTGAGTAACGAAACAGTCAATGTCTCAATATTGGATAATTTTTACAACGGTCTTCAAGGTATCGATTGTCACATTTTTGAAATTCTGCCCTACCTTCTACTGAAGCAAATTGGTACTTGAAGAACCGTTATTATTCTCATTTTAGGTGTTTTAAAACAAATTTCACCTGTAATAACAAAACTGCTCTTGCCATTCTCATTCTTTTGTATATACTTAATTATTTGTTTAAGAAAATTATTCATAAATACATAATACTTGACTAAAGGACAAGTTCTGCTGTAATTCAGTATATAACGTGTAACAAAAATGGCGGGCAGATTATATACAGGCCGCTTTTATGTTATAAAGTTGTTCGTTACTGAGTTACAGTTAGATTCAATGTTTTATTTAAAAAGATAACAAGGAACGAAGTGATTAAATTGAAATCATAGTAAATGTTCAAAATAATTTCACGCCGCACGCGTTCAAAAATTTCTGGTGTGCTTCTGGTATCCGTCTTCCTGTATCTGTGGAAGATTCACGATATCTTGAACTGCAGTAGAATACACTATAGATTGTAGTATCCAGGAGACCCTTGGGCCAGGCTATAGGGACAACATTTGCAAATTTGCGTCCTTTAAGATAGAAGTTCACCGGTGTACCTTTATCCATGCACCACATGTGGCCTCTAATATCTAATAGAACAACTTCCAGCAAATCTGGTAGATCATTTTCTAAACAATACTGATAATTCACACATGAGGGTTTTCTTTTTGAGCCCGATGTAAATTGTGAAAATTTGACAATAACATCTCTTATAAAACAAGCTTCGTTTATAAAGAGCACAGATGTCGCATGTTTCTAACAACCATGTAAGTAGTACGGATAAAGACGATAGCTTTTCAAAATCCGCTGTACACCTTCCATCAATGCAACTCTTCAAGAACTGTCGCCAACATTTTCCTCAACGCGATCCGATACACGTTCTAGCAAGTCCAAAGTTCTTGTGGTTCATGGCTTGCCGCGATCTTGGGCTAATATGAAGCATTTCGAACGGTTTCTTGTTTAGTAAAGGTCGGTTTGGGATATACTCTGCGTAAAGTATTCTTGCTGTAACCCTATTAGAATGGACCAAACCATACATCAATGCATGTCGAACACTTTTTCGCAAGAATAATTTGTCATTTTTGTACAGTTAATTAGAAAAACCTTGAGTACCTGTAACAAAATCACTTTGGGACATTTGTTTTGTATACAGTCAGCCGCCATTATTGTGCCACCCTTTATTTTGCAATGGCATGCTTTGTGAAGGCAATCTAAACAGCTGGAAGTTGCGCTCTAAGATTATTTTAGGCCATAGGCTATTTGTTCGTCCAAAGAATGACAAAATACTTTTATAAGAAATGACGCTGTCTGAAGGTATAACAGCACAAACAATTATTCAATTTTATTTTGTACATGAACGTCAGATGTCGTGGAACGGCTCGCGCCCTTGGCAACTGCGCTGATATCAACATGGTCCTACGCCGCTATGTAGGCCAAGAAATTACGTAGATAAGACATTAATAGGTACGCAAGCATTTATTTGTGTAATCTTCAGTTTTATAAAACATTTTTAATTACTTCTGTGCGATTTAAACAAATATTTTTATTAAAGTTTGGGAAATCGAGATAGTAGACCTGGACATAGTTATAGTAATATTTTTAAGCAGCGGTATAGAAATAACGCTAAAATAACGAGAGTTGCAAGAAATAAAATAAATATGCCGCTTGTTTCAAAAGTAATGGATAATCTGCTCAAAGCTGAAGTGTTTCTGTAATTTTACCTAGACATAAACGTTACTGCATTAACATAGCAGGGGATAGTTAATTCCCTTTATTCAAAAACTATTTATAAAATTATTTGTTTGTTCTTTTTTCTTTTATAAAATGAAATAATACACGTAAAAATTGCACGAATGGAATTAGTGTCTCAACGATGAAGAATACTCTCTCGATTTCCCAAACTTAGTATAGTTTTGCATTTCTGTATTAAAATTGTAACAATCTATGTTTCAGCAAGTATTTAGCAATGCGCATTCATCTTCGGTACAACCTCAGTAAGATCAATTTTGTACTTTATCCTGACACAACTTTCCACTTCACATTGAACCGAAAATTGTAACTTTAAAAAACGACAAAAATGTTTGCGTATTGTTATTTATTTTGGATACATCCTGTATAAGTAAAATGAACTTAAAAAATGGCTTACCTAATAAATTATAAGTAGATAGTTTTAAATGTGGAATTAGTTTAATTGGCGGCGAAAGTCAAACCAAAAAATGTTCAATGAAAATTTTATGCTTGAGATCAGAATTATTACATTTGAGGGTGATAACTTTGACACCTTTCTCTCATTACGCTACGTCACTGACTTAAACGATTATATGAAAATGTTGCTGCACGATTTTGCAATCATGCTTTACTTCCTAACAACAGCTTATTAACCAACGTTAATTTAGTGTACCAAAAAAGGATCGGGGTATGAAATCGCATCCACCTGCGTCGGCTCAATCTACTTAAACTTGAAACATCTAATTTATTAAACAAAAAAAACTGGGTGACTTGACAAAATTGTAATCTATTTTAGCGATTTCATACGTTTAGATTTCACGGCTAGAAAACACAAAGTTAAATAATATTAAGCATAGCTCGTGTTTGATTTATAATCGAACTGGCTTCTATTTCAGTTTTTTCGAAATTTATCTTGTACTTGAGAACGATCGGACCGTAAAAAGCGGATGTGGTTCGCACGTATTTCTCGGCTTCATTTCACATCAAAACAGGATTTTATAAGGATCAAACAAATTAGTCGTGGACGAACTAAGTGTGACTTTTTTATTAATCTTACTTATTTATTGTTTGCTTCTTGATCATTCCCAATTATAAAAATGTAAGTTTTATTTTACAAAGAGTTAAATATGTTAGGACTTTTTAATCCTTTTGTTGAATAATTTATTTGCAATAGTAATGCAATGTATCTTATGAACCATGCACAACCGCCCCTAACACATAATAGACTACGCCATTGGTATTAACGGAATTCTCGTTAAAAAGATTTTTAATATATACCTACTTATTTTGACATTCAAAAATATTATTTTATATTAACATTAAAAACTATGTTTATGTAACCTATAAATAACAATCAATTCTAAATTGTGTGTAATTTTGTATAATTTTAATATGAACATCGCGTGTTACAATCTGTTAAAAGTTTTGTTAAAGCAACTGATAATTTCATTAATTTCCTTTAGTGTTGAGGGTTAATTTTAACAAATCTCCTTATCAAAATTGACTAAACAAAATTAGATTTCCAGGAAAATGTACCGCAATAAATTACCCCACTAATTTTTAATTATTTATTTTAATATTATAGAATATAATTAGCATTAATCATTTAGTGTTAAAAGTCAAACTTCATTAAGTACCGTCCGTAGAAAATTTTAATGGAAATATTATAGATGGCGCCCCATTTGAGCTAGAGAAATTGGGAAATTATGTTAATGTATTCTAACTTTATTATACACCGATGCATAGTTTAAATGAGTTTTATTTTCTTTAGAATTTAATTATAGTTTAGATATTCTACAATCTTTAAACTAATCGTGTTGTTGTTGTTTAATAAATTAATTTTATAAATAAAAATAGTAATTTATTTCTATGGAAAGTGAATTTAAAATATTAGCAATTCAAATCAGAAGTAGTTTTTATATAAAACCATATAACCCACCACTTTTATATATGATAACCATAAATTTAAAAATAAGTTTAGAACAATGAAGGAAATTCATTCTTAACGGATTCCGTCTGAAATGTTGGGCGAACAACAATAAATCGACTCTATTTTGTTTCTTTGTCTGCTAGCATGTAACACGCAAATGTTCACATTTCCTCATTATTTAAACTTAATAAAATTTATATTTGACATGCTTATTTTAAACGATTACGTTAAAGTATACAATTTTATTACTTCTTTACGTTTCTAAATTTCTAAAAAATATGGAACACAACGATTGCATAGGTGGATCCCATAAATATTCCTTTGTGTTCTAAACATATTTATTTTAAACTAATTTATTATAAAATATCTTTAAACATGACAATCTTGTCATTTCTGCGCCTCTCGTAGATTACGATGTCAGTAACAGAGAATGTGTTAAAAGCAGTAGCCCCTACAGAACATGCAATAGAAGATTTGGAAGAGTTAAATAATAACATGTGCCGTTTGGATTGATAACAGTACAACATTAATTCCAGAGTGACATTGAGATGACTTTCCAGTAGTTTTGAAACGCAAACTTCATATATAAAACATTTACTTCTTTATTTTAATTTCAGTAATCATTAGAAAAAAATTAATAACTAGATAAGTCAATTTAGATTAACAATAACTAAAAATAGATTCATTTCTACTTAGTTTTTTATAAAATGTTTTTAAAATTTGCCGCAATCTCAGATTCTCACGATTATTCCACATTAAAATAGAACTAATAACCTATACTTAAAGATCCAGCAAGAACTGTGATGGATACATCACTGCGGTGCCGGATGCGACAATAAAGTGTCATTAGTATCAAAAAACCGCAATGACAATGCGGCGTTATTAGTAATTGTAGGCCACCCGCAATTTGTTGAAATGTATCGATTTATTAATGATTACTTTGTTTTTATTTTTATACTTTTAAAACTTCAATTTTAAAATTGTTTAAATCGTTAAAATGTATGTAACAGGACCATTAAAGTTGTTTAAAATTTGTTAGTCCATTTTAAACAACTATTTAAAATTTGGCGTAAGACAGCAGACGACTTTATCTTATGTATTATAGATATGGAAATAATGTCCACAAATAATTAAAACATTATTTAAATTTATTTTGAGAACGATAATTGTAACGGTCGCCCATCCAAATTACTGGACGCGCAAAACGCTGCTTAACTCCGGAGAATTTTGCCGATAACTTGCTTCAACGAATTTTTTCAAAGACACCAATTAGTTCGTATAAAAGAGGCATAAGAAACTTGGTAAGTTTTAAAAATATCGTTGAAGCCGTTTTCGAAAAAATCGTGAAAAACCAAAAGTCGCTTTCGGTTATCCAATTTTAATTAAAATGTTGCGGTTGCGTATCCGCATGGCTCCAAACTTAAATTTACAATTTTGTTTATCTACGTCTTTACGTTTTCGAGATATCCTGTTCACACGCAGACACACGCACAGACCAATTTCTAAAAACATGATTGTTAGACTCGGGGGACCGAAAACGTGTTATTTCACTAAAAATTTTCTCTTTTACCTATATTTCGTATAGGGTACGAAAAAGTAAAAAGGGGTGTACAAGTTTCGAAGGACAATGTAAAACCTGTATTTAAATGCTAAATATTTAATTTTAAAGACGTATCTACTTGCCTACATCGCGATTTACAAGATACAACATTTAACACTTGTGCATATAACACTAAATAAACACAAATTTTCGTTTAAAAATGGGTTGCCTATATTTAAGTATAAGTCGTATTTGAGGACGAAAAGTTTACAGTAGATCAAACTACATCTGCTGCCTAAATATGTTTAAACAATTTTCGTAGAATTAAATGCAACTTTGATTTTTTCCTAATTAAAATAGATATTTCTATAAATTCTAATTCTGTAACGTGCTAGAGCTACATGTGGCTAGGGAACTTTCCTTGGTATCGATTATTTAGCTAGATATGGCGTTCAAATGTTAATATTACTAATTTTGACTTATAAAATTTATCAGTGACAAAAAAGCGATTTCATTTTAAAGTATAATTAATTGATCCTGAATTCCATTGAATTAATAGAATCATGTAAAGACTTTTATTTGAGAATTAGAAATTTGCAGGTTTGTTCATAACACGTAGTAAATAATTTGATTTCAGGTTTCTTTCGTTCTTTATTATGTATCTTTCTAATTGGTTTTACCAATGTTATTAGCGATTGAAAAACATTTTTAGAATGCTATCTATTTAATGAAAATTAAAACGTTGTTAGTAAATACTGTAAATCAGATAAAACAAACGAATAGCAGTAAAATTATTGACTGCTTTACAAGACAGTGTATTAATATATTTCACCAACTAGACATGTAAATTTTAAAATTAATTATACCCAAAATAATTAAATGAATTAAGATGTTGATCGTCAAGCAAGGATCTGCGTTTTATACACCAGAAAGTAATTTGTAACAAGTTTCAATTTAATTCAGGCTCATTAAGCAAGCGCAACCTCCAATGTCCAAACACAAATCCTGGTATTCATTTAATTATTTTGGGTATTAATTTGACCCAAATAATTACTTTGTAAAGTACTTTTCACTATTTTATAGCTATTTGTCTGATTTACAAAATTTTCGAACAACATTTTAATTTGAATCATTCTAATAATATTTTACAAGTCATATTTACATAGCAGTGTTGTATATATAAGAATAGCAGGATTTGTGTTTGGACATCAGAGAGTTGCACTTGTCTGATGAGCCTCAAGTAAGGCTAAACCGGTCACAAACACTGTTGTACAAAACACCGATCCTTTCCAACGTTTTGCAAGTTTTTAAACTTTGTATTAATTCAATTAATTATTTTAGGTATAATCCATGTTTAATTTATATATTCTAGACCTAATGTTGACATATAAAAAAATGCTTCCATTATTTTAATGAGTCTCCTACTGTTATTCTAGATGACTACACAATTCTGTTGTGGAAGTTCTATTAAATTTTGGATATACGAGGGCAATTCGAATTTGACCTGCATTTTATTTTCCTCTGAACGTATTTGATGCACGGTTAAAAAGAGGAATTATATTTACAATAGTAGGCACGCTGGATAATGCCATAAACAATTGCGAATTGAATGTATCAATATTATCAGTTCGATTAACGATAGCATCTGGCAATGTTTTAATTTCGGTTGCACCAAGTTTTCTATAAATGCGGATATAAGGGCGATGAAGATTCATCGGATACTTCAAAAACGGGTTGAAGAAGAATGTTTATTGCTCAGAACAGTTTTTGATTGGCGCATATCTTTCCAGGATGGAGGTAAACGTGTGTGAAACCAGCCGCATCCCATCAATCCAATGTCTGCGGTAATACTGGGAATATTCAAAAAGTTATGGAACTTATTCGTAGCAGTAAAAGTATTTTTGTAAAGGAGATTAGTGGGAAATTAAGCATTAGTGTTGGTAGTATTGAAAATATTGTTCGTGACAAGCTTATCATAAAATTAGTGCCAGATGGGTTCCAAAGCAACTTTCCGTGGAACAACAGCAAAAACGAGTTCAAGTTTGCAGCGAACTTCGGGCTTCGCTATGACAGTGATAATGACGACTTTTTGTCACATATTCAGCAAGTGATGAAATCTCAATGCATAAGTATGCCTCAGAAAGCAAACATATTAACAAGATGACGTCATTCATGATCACCTCCACTGAAGAAATTTAAAACGCAACCATTGACTGGCAACGTTATGGCGACCATATTCTGGGATGTTAATAGACATTGATTTTCTTGAGGAATGGAAAACAGTTAATACTGCTTATTATAGTGAGCTTCTTCTCAAAGTTACGCTGACTATACGGACAGAACGATATGGTCTCCTAAACAGCGCTCGTCCACATACAGCTCAATTAGCAAATGCTAAATTAGTTGAACTGGGTTAGGAAGTATGTTTCACCCATCATCTAGTCCAGACTTAGCCCCAAGTGATTATCATTTTTTTGGGCGCCTGAAAAAGTTTTTGAGAAGTATGAGTATATCTAGTTATTTTGGTCATGTTTGTGTCGACGGGTTATGAAAATGGCGACTATCCTAAAGGATTACTCAACGTTAATTTAACTGACTAGCGACATTCGGTCAACACAAACTGATTTTGCAGCATTTTGCGAGTTCGCCTGGCTTGCCGACAACTTAAACGCGTCATTATGTAGCTGCCGGCGTAGAACTGCCGAACTTGCCGGTTTGGTGTAGACCACCTTACTATTTATAGAATAGAAATTTTTCCGTTTATGAAAGCAATTGCAAGCCCTAGTCATTGTGTTGAAATTTTGAAATCGATTAGAAAGACACTTGTTACGATTGCATTTTTTGGTTTGATCACTTACCAACGGCTTTATCAATTAATTATATTAGTCATTTTTTAATATCTTTCAATTTGATAGTACTTGTATCGCTAAGACATGATTTGACGTTTATATTTTCAACTTTTACATATCAACCTAGTTCTACATTTTTTTAGTCTAAGAACCTTATGGCCTATCCCTTTATTACGTTTATAAAATACCATAACTAACAACATAATTTAAAACATTATTATCAGTACCTTATTTTTAGGTGGTGATATTTTCCAGGTTTATATATAATCTTGATGGTAAGTATTGACCGAGATATTTTTCCAAACCCCTTAAATTAATCTAAAATTTAAATACTCGATTTCTTCAGGACCTGTGGTAAGAGAATTCAGCCAAAAGTATTTGATAAAACTATTTTAGTTTCCATGAAAAAATCGTTTTAAGATTTGAATTGAAAAGTTTATCTTAAAATCGACTACATCGTGACTTCAGAAATTATTTATGATTAGGATCAAAATATTCCGTACAAATACATATTGGCATGGAAAACCAAGCATCCTTGATTCGAATCCCTGTCAGGGAATGAATTTTTCTAATTTGTATGTTCACTTGATATTAGCAACATCCTAGTAATTAAATTCCAGTCAGAATACATCACTTTATAGTATATCATATCAGTTTAATCACTGGAAGTAACACTAAAATTTTATAATTTTCCACTGGACTTCAGTTACTAATCACTCGCCAATTTTGGTTTGAGAAGAAAATCAGGGTAAATTTTGCACCATGTTTCTCTGTATATCAACCAATCTAGGGTTAATATATCAAATTTTTGTATTCAGAACGGAGTTATGCATTATATCCTTATCTTTAAAGTGATTCTATCCGAATACATTATCATCAACACCAACTTATTTTATGTTTGCCTAGGTGGCTCTTAATTATTTTATTTAAATTACAATTAACTTATTTTCAAATTATCCCATAATTGTTAAAATTCTCTATTCAACAAATACTTGGAGTGCATTATCAAATATAATACCGGCTAAACACAAATTTTGCATTGCACACTGGAAATGTAAAATCGTAATGAGGTAATTTTATTTATCGCTAGCTAATTTTGGCCTCATTGTTCTCGTAATTTACATTTGTATTTAAAAAAACAATTTGGAATTGCGTACTTATCTTGAGAAATTTGTTTTCTTTTATTTAACCCCTAATTAGTTTTTCTATTTGTCATCTGGTTTGCAGCAGTATTACTTTGGATCCAAATTTAGCCCTTGATCAGTAAGTTCTTCAATTTTATTTTCTGTCTTACTAATCATGTCATAAATTTGATTATACAGATGTTTATTTAATAAGGGAATTTTAAATTTTGCGCTAGCAATAGCTTAGCTAATATTCGATTTTAAGTTGAGTATTCTGTATTCTGCATTCTGCATTAATTTGATGTCTTAGCGAATTTTAAATTTAAAAATTAATCATTTAGATATTTACGTTATTTTAATTTCTCAACGGTTACCGTTAATGATTTTGAGCACAACACATAGATCGCTACATATTCTTTTCTTATAGAAAATCGTTGCTAAATTTGACGGCTCAATGTTGGGCTTGATTATTTTTTTTCGCAAAATTTGGCCATCAACGCACAAATTGTTAGGTTACGAGGGTCAGTCAAATATAAACGGGAATTTTTTTTAAATAATTTTTTTGGGAACGATAAAATTTAAAAACAATTTTATTTCTACCGAAACACATTTTCCCAACAATTTGGAAGTTTTCTAATTCGGTCATTATAAAAAGTTCAAGGTTGAGTGTCTAACCAATTGCGCACAAAAGTTCAACCTCTTTATCACCATGAACCTTTGACCCTCTAGCGCTTCTTTGAACAGTCCAAACAGATAGTAATCACATGGCGACAAACCTGGATTGTGTGGTGGTGAATTTCCTTCAATTTGGTCCTAGTTATGTGCGTCGTGTGAGGCCTTGCATTGTCGTGAAGGAGGGTAACGTTTCTGATTGGGAAACGCCGTGGTTTGCTTCGATATGCAGCTTCTATTTTATCCAGAAATCGACAATCAACGGTGAGACGCCTGTCTTCCTCCACAATATCCCTTAATGCACGATGTTTTCTTCTATGAGGCATTTCGAGGACGGCGATCATGACTCTGATTTTTCACTATTTTCCGCCATTCAGAGAAACGTAGGTTCCGGACATAGTTTCTTCCTGGAATTGTGTCCTCAAACGAGTTAAAATTTCTAAAGGTCTGACTGTTTGTTTCGTTAAAGATTTATAACAATCAGTTGCGCAACAGAATTAGATACGTGTTGCCCATTCATTACTCTCCTATCGACTGACTGCGGGTGCAGTAGGGGAATAGGGAAGCCCAGACGGAATCCGTGGAGCAGCGTTCGGACCCTCCCACTCTCCTACTAAACTTTGACTGGCTCTTGTAATTTATCATTTTCCACATATTAGTATAAAACATTGTATGGCAACTGTTAGTTGGATTGCCTATAAATTGTTTCAACATAGGAGTATATCAGGGGCCGCTAGGTTAGAATGTTTAATTCATTTTTCATGTAACGTTGTTATCAATCAGATGTAGTGTCGACGATGTACTGTTGTGTTTTCTATATTATCTAGTGTTTGTTTCTGAAACGCTCTTGTTTTACTTACGTTAATTAAATCCGTTCAATCTGATATTTTAGCATCCTTTTTTGGGACACATCTTCAAATATTGTAACCTGAGTTACATTAAATTTCTCCTGAATCACTCAGAATACCCTAAAGATAGAGGGTAATATTTTTGCCATCAATTACCGATATTTCCAAAGTCATCAGCCTGCAAAATTTGAACCCCCGTCGCTTACCGAATCCTTTAGGACCTGCATGGGCGTCAATGATTCAAAGAAATTTAGCATAATCTGTACCTTCTTGAATGTGACATTTCGGAAAATTAGTGTTGCAATTTGCTTTCCCTGTTATCACCGAAGAATGATCTCCACTCCTACTGATAATCTAATTGAAATTTGGGCTATTACTTTACTTTGGATACTTAACTAGATTTGAATTTTACTTTATTTTTTTTATCTATTTATTAAATAATAAAATTAATAAGGAATGAGAAGATTACTTTGGCCCTTTGACTTCAATTACTATGGTTATTTCACCGTACCTGCCAGAATTCTGCCGAATCTGGAGGAGTTTCACCTCCAGTAGGGATTTTTTCCGTTCCATACATCACATTTATCTGAAAAGAAAGCATGTCTTTTTAAATGTTTCTCTGCTGAAAAAATTTACCGACATCAATAAATGTTAGAAGTTAAAGTTAATAATTTTTTAGATTATAACCATAATGTAACGTATAATTTTATTCAATACTAAACTATTAATATTTGAAATTATTATAGGGGAGATTCTTAGATAGTTTTGTTTTATTTTGAATTTCTAAATTACATTTCAATTTATTGAAAAATTTCTATTTGAATATTTGACATCCTAGTTTCTACTGCAGTTGAACCTACATGTTTTTCACTTATACATCACTCAATATTTAACGTCATAAATAAATTATTTATTTATGTTATACAGCATGATGCTTTACACAAATCGGTTTATGTATACATATAGTAACATCAAACGAACATTAATTAGTGACTGTTTACATAATTTTCAGCAACATGGTGGTCTTAGATTAGAAACGAATTTATGTACGCAGATATATAACGAGAAGTAAATAATTTTATATGTTTGCAATTTCAAATTCAATATACAGAGTTTATTTGTAAAGTTTTAAACAATAGCTCTAAAATATTAGTTATTGTAAATTTATGAATCCGTGCATTCCTAATGAACTAAACATATAGATTCGAAACGACTTGTTTAGATGTATTAAATGTCGATATATAGTGTATTTGTGGTGTTACTTAATTATCAAATTTAATCTATCAAGCAACCATTTCTTTTACAGATTCAATTGATTTAATTTGTTCACAACTATTGGTTATTATTTATTTTTGTATTTAGTACTCGATCGGCACTTGCATCTTTCAGTATTATCTAATTCCACCGCCTACCAGTTTTCGTCGTCGGACTACAAGGCAAGCATGATAAGTTTGAGTACGTAGCGAAAGAAAAATCTAAATCAAAGCATTCGAACCGCATCCTTTAAATGGAATACTTCTGAAATACATATCTATTAACCCTACAACGTCATTCCCCACCTTAACTACCTACAACCACTGTCGGGAAATTATTGTTAAGAGCTAATTTGAACAATTATTTATGTTGTCAGAAGTGAAATGTAAAATGCAGAGTTATCAACTTAAAGCTTGATTTGCAGGTTATCTTGACAACGCTCACCCGGTATTAAACAAAATGTGGATTAAGTGTATCAATATATTTGAACTGAAATTAATCGGTGTTTAAATATTTATCTGCAATTGTCCATACATTTAATGACATTAACAAATTCATAATGAAAATTATAATAACTCAAACATATTTGGATTTGGATTAGAAATAGAAGATTCTAGAACATTTCAACGAACTAAAATAAATGATGCAATCACAAATGACTCATTACTGTAACTTATATCTAAATAAATTCAAGATTGCACCAATGAGTCATGGCATTGGAATTTATTACATTAGCATTATGACTAATCTCATTCCTTACTATTCTAGAGTTTTTCTAGAATTCTCCTTTCTATATAAATAGCAGTTTAAATTCCTTGAGTTTTAAGTTTTGCTAAGAATCTTGTCTTGTGATAAATAGAAATGTAAACGTTTATTATTAGTGTACTGTAAAATAAACATTTGAGTGAATGCGTATAAAATAAATAATTATAAAGACTTTTTAAACAATTTACTAGTTTCGTTATAGATTAAATATTATCCGTCTATATTAATTAATTCAATACTTTAGACAGTCACATAGTATAATCATGAATTAGAAGGTGGGGCTCAACTTGAGCGTTTTGTACACGCAAAGAAGTATATGATATTAACATAGTGTGCCTTATTTAGTTTATAGCCTGTATTTCAGCGCCACAAAGTTCGTTACTATTACTATTACCATTAAAATTGTGCACAAAGGTGATAATTTAGCTGCAGGTTGTTTAGACATTGCTCTTAGATCCAGTTTGAATAAATCTTCATAGTTACTTTCAAAGACTTGAAAAATTTAAAACTGAGGCTGATGTTAAATATAAGAAGCTCGTGCAGTACTGAATATTTTGAACTATAGGCTGTCTATAAATTCTGAAGTGTAATATGTTGATAAAACAGTGTTCTATGAACCTATATCTTCAAAATATACCACATATTTCGCTGCTACCATTAAACTAGAAAAGTATGCATTGAAGTCATCCCAAATTGAGTACCTCTTCCTACTTGTATGGATTAATGAGGTACATTGACGTCATAGGCGTGCAAGTGGGCTTTGGAAACCTCTCACTGTACTATAATTCCGTTTATTTCACTGCGCGATATGTCAAGCTGCTACATTCTACTGAAAATTCTTCAATATTTTTTGACAACCATTACAGATAGGTGTCTGCGGTGAAAAATTAAAAATCTACAGCATTTTTAGACAAATTATGCCATAAATACTTCTTTTAAATTTAAAAAGTTTTTCTAAAT
The DNA here is from genome assembly GCA_024586415.1 of Phrixothrix hirtus. Lineage (NCBI taxonomy): Eukaryota > Metazoa > Arthropoda > Insecta > Coleoptera > Phengodidae > Phrixothrix > Phrixothrix hirtus. The sequence goes on along the minus strand of JAHWXV010748391.1, from coordinate 3,438 downwards.
ATGCTAGTATCCAATAGACGCAATCTTTATCAAATTAATCACCTCAGGATACCTATTTCATAAGTCTGCAGAGCATTTTCTTCGTAGGTGTACACTATCAATTTCTTAAAGCTGCTCGGCTAATTAAAATAATCGGCGGCATAACGAATTTCATTGTAAGGCATAAATAGTTTTTGGTTTACTTTTAAAGTGTAATTTTACTTGCATTATAAACAAATGATTGTAAAGAAGTGTTAACGATATGTTTTGAAAATTCCTTTTATTTTTTTAAGTAATCTATTTTCAAACAATTTTAAAGAGAGCAAACATTTTTGCGGGCGAAATTTTTGTATTATCAAGTAAATTACTTTGTTGGATATCAGCTCTATGTAAGAAATAAAGTTTTATAAAAATTTCTAGAAATACAAGAAACGGTAATAATTTAGGTTTAATTCATACATCAACGTTAGATTTTAAAGTATATAATGAATTTAAATTCTATGATAATTGAATGTCTACAAACCTTTTATATTTTATACAAATTTTTATCCTTGACACTTTTATTACTTCTTATTTAAATATCTGCTTCTTCATTTATTATTAAATCTTGACCTTTGACATTTTATAAATTTTAATTTCAACAATTTTTATTATTATTATTTGACATGTTTACTTTTTAGATATAAGTTTTATGTTTTGGCTTTATGTAATACATTGCATGCTTTTGTCAAATTTAAGTGATTTACAATATAAGTCTCCGATCCTTAAAATATTAAACATTTCTAAATAATTAAATTTTGAATTGAAAATTCCAACAACAATTAAACACATGTCATGTTTGATTTTTTGGACAATTCTTAATTATTAGCATTACGCTTAGATCAGCTCTTCTTGCAATTTCATTTTCGCTATTTCGGGATGCGGAAATTCCCTTAGTCCTGACAAACGGGACAAACAGGCCAAAATCAATTATATAGTTACCTTGGTCCGAAAGCAACATTTGTATAAAATTTAAATAAACCAAATCTTGCCTGGCCGCAATTACCAAACTGTGGGTGATTTAGTTTCAAAGTTCCTAAATTACGCGCGGGAAATGTTTGGTTCTCACAATTAGATATACAAAGTTTGTCCACTTTGTTGCATACGATGCTTATAATCAAGCAAGACATTTATTGTAACAAATCAAAATCAATGTTGCATGCTTTGCATTTTAAGCAGGAAGCATAAGTCGCTATGTTGTAAAGTTGTTAGTATTCTAATGATTAACTGCCTTGCTCTTTCTGTAAGTTACCATTTCAATTGTAGGGTATATTAACGTTAATTCATTCTTGAACCTATTGGTTAACTTTCATAAAAATTGAGTAACAAAGTGTTATACTTGTGTAATTTTTAATGTATGCACTGTAATACAGCTTTTTATTTACTTATTAATAATCTATAGTAAGCAGAAGCTTAAAGTGTACTATTTATGTAAGCGACCTTGTAACTGATTTTTACGGTAGGCACATCCAGAGGCGTATCAGTTGATCAACCGTCACTTTTAGTGACGCGAGTAAAGGTTGTTTCATTTGCGCTGTCGAGATTAAACCAATGGCACATTAACTTTGGCAATTTTAAGAATTAGAATTCGGAGGGCGATTGAATAATGTTATCATTTCTTTGGGTAACTCCTCCCCTCCCTTTATCCTGATGTTATTTGGTATCTAATTACACCCAGAGTTACCCGATTTAAGACGTAGAGTAAACCTCTTTTGCGATGCATGTTACCATTTTCAAATTGAAATTAAAATTTTATATATTTACTAAAACTCGCTATGCATATGTTTTATGCTTTTAATTCATTTACTTCATGCTTATCCAATTTTGCAGTATTATCACGGGCTTTCATTTCCTTGTTAAATTGTTAAAGTACAATAAAACTCCTTTAACTTCGTCTTGATGTGATTGGACGTTATCCAGATGAATGAGTTTAGGATTAATAGATTACACTGAGTGAAAAGTAATCACAGGGTTGAAATTTCTAAATAGTGTAAACGCCTTCAACAAATTTGGCCAGATAAATGGAAACACTACCTGTCTTACTAAGTTGATATCCTACATCATAGTAGCCCCAGAGGAATTTTACATAATCAACCTTCATGACGAATGACTTTAGTAATACAAATTCTTTGAAAAAGGACACAAAATTCAACACTTAAACTCATAGTTGACTTTACACAAGACGACACGTTCAGAACTCAATATTCAATTTTCGGTTAAAAAAAATAATAGATTAATACCTAGGTCAGTCTAAGAACAACTAATTGATACAACTTACCTAAGATTTCACTGAAACTTTGCGAGGGAAGAACGCAATATGTTACTATCGTGATAAGTCAGTGCAACGCCGCTATTTAGATTTATAATATTTTGTCCTTGTTATAAAGTACCATTATTTGAGAGGTTCCACATAAAAAGTTTTCTTTTTGTACGAATGTTGTCAGATTTTAGTGGCGTTCCGCTAATAAAGGACAAAATCTTTTTTTCCCTAAGTTGCCGCCGTAGATTTGTTAGAATGTTAGAAACGGGATTGTTGACAAAAACGGAAGATAGAATTTTTTTTCTCAAAAGAAAAGTAAATAAGTTGATTGGTTTTTTTAATCGGATAAGGAAAACACGATGGACGTGTTTCTTTTAAGTCCGTGTCGATTAAAAATTCAATCGTGCCAGAAGTGTGACAGAGAAACGTAATTTTCGAACGTCTGATAGGGTTCGGTGACATTTTCAAAAGCGGGTACGCATTTACCGAGTCGTAAGGGCAGCAAAATCGGTCGTGTGTTGGCTCTGTATTAAAAGAAAACGTTCGATGTGTTTAGGGACTCAACCTAGTGTCTAATGTTGGAAGATCCGACCTAAGAGATTTAATGGTATATCTCTAGGAATTAATCAGCACGTTTCACGCCGTAGCAGTTTTATTGAACCTGTGAAGTTCTTTTGCCGACGCGGGAATCTATAAGCCATCCCGACGAACCATTTTTGGGTAATTCAACCACCCAAAGTAAGGTACCACCCTTTTGTTAATATTCTCTGACTTATCATGGATGATTTTAAAAAGGCATAATAACTTAAACCTTCCCGTGTAATGGGAGATCCATAATACATATCGTCTGAGGAAATCGTGGACGCATACTGGCGTTGACGGTGTCCGAACATAGACTACTCTAATTTTAGTGCCAGTAGATTTGCTTAGTCCTCCCATTTCTTGAATACGGCCATATTCAAGGAACGGAGAAGTTATTTTGTAAACTATCTGTATCTGTATTTGTTTGTATGTGTTTACGTTAAGTAACCCCCTTTCGTTGTCAATAGAGGTCTTGTCTTTTAATTGGACTTTTATTTATTTTTGACCGTAGTATAAGCTAATTAAGAATATTTTAATTTTCAGAGGATATGTACTAACTAAAAACCGCGATCAAAATT
>JAHWXV010748346.1:0-10350 GCA_024586415.1 Phrixothrix hirtus | reverse complement strand
AGTTCACAAATGATGTCCCGACATTTTAACTACATACTTTTAACAACTAAATTGCTTTTGGTAGTTATAATGTACATTTTTGCAAATCATTCTGAGACATGAGTTTTGTTAACCATATGTGATTCTGATAAAACAAGTTCTTTTACTCACGTTACTTGTTAAATACGATTTAATATTATAGTTAAGAATCTGGTGTGAGACAACACACGACTTTGTCTTACGCACATAGATATGCCAATAGCGTCCAGAAATAATTAGGCTATTGTCTACGTTTATTTTGGAAACGATAATTGTAACGGTCACCCATTCAAGTTATTAAACAGGCGAAAGGCTGCTGAACTCCGAAAATTTTCTCTATAATTTGCTTCAATGAATTTTTTCAGAAAAACTGTCAAGACCACGTAAAGGGGCATTAAATACATAATAACCACAGCGTATTTAAAAAGTGGCACTTCCGGTCATTCGATTATTCCTAAATTCTTGACGTTTCATGTGGAGAAGGTAAAAAACTTAAATATACAATTCCATTCATACATCATATTTAGTTTTTGAGATATGTTATTCGCAATTAATACACTAAGTACTTGCAGTTACACGATTTTCGAAAATTTATTAGAGATACAGCTTGATTCATATAAAACAAGATGAAGTAGCTAAGAAATTTACTAAGTTTTGAAAAAATCAGAGCTGATTGCAAGATTATCGCGAAAAACGAAAATTCGGAAAATATCTAAAAATGACAGAAATAAAGTGGAACTTCCGATTATTCGATTTTAATCAAATTCTTGATTTGGCATACCAATGTAGTTACGGCCACAAATATAAATTTTCATTCAGTTAGAATTTTTAGTTCCATAATTATTTAATTTTAAGTTAGCGGTGTAGGTACTTCCGGTTACTCAATTTACGGAAAAGTTTCTGAGAAACGGCTTAAACTATATGAAAGTTCATTAAATGAGTAAGAAACGCAATAAGTTTTAAAACAATCGTTATAGCCTATTTCGAGAAAATCGCGAAAACCGGAAAATTCGGAAAATATCTAAAAATAACAGAAATAAAGTTGTAGTTCCGGTTATTTGATTCTAACAAAATTCCTGATTTAGCATACAAAGGTAGTTAGGATTTTATATACAAATTTTCATTTATTTAGGACTTTCAGTTTCATAGTTATTTTATTCATAGTTAATGGTAAGACTACTTCCGATTACTCATTTTACAGACATTTTTCTGAAAAATTGTCTTAATTATACGAAAGGGCATTAAATGTTTAAGAAATACAATAATTTAAAAAAAAAGCGTCGAAGCCAATTTCGAGAAAATCACGAAAAAATGACAAGAATAAAGTGGCACTTCTGAGTATTGAACTTTATTGAAATTATTGTTGCCGCGTGCAAGGGTACATGCAAACTCAAATATAAAATTTTGTTTATCTACGACTTTTCGTTTTCGAGATATTCTGTTCACACACACACACATAGACAGACCAATTTTTAAAAACATTAGTTTCAGACTTAGCGGACTCGAAAATATGCATTTTCACTAAAATTTTGATATCGAAAATTTTAGACGAAAGCAATACTTTTTCTATACTATATTTCATATAGGTAAGAGAAAGTAAAAATAAAAGCTAAACATAACATAATAGCAAAATATACTTCACAGTAATAATCGTACACCTACAGAAAGTTTGTTTATTTTAAATTGGTAATTGTAGATGTTGCAAAGTAAATAAAGCATTATATAACTGTTAGCCCTTCCAATTAAAACGACCGTCATTGCCAGACTTCTTTTGGATAAATAACTGAAAATTTTTAAAATCTCTTTTCTACTGAAACTTCGTTATAATCATGAATGGAATCTTTACCTAAGAAGTTAAAGCAAACAACGTATCATTTATCGCCCTTTTACTCGTGTAGCTCAATATGTTCCACGCGTAATGATGAACAACCAACTGTATCAGCTAGATCTTCATCTTTTTCAATACTGGTTCCTAAGACCAATTTATCTATAAAATATAAAGGAACTAACCGTTGTCAAATTAACGTTTGTTTAGATTTTCATTCTATCCATCTATGTAAACAATGAGACATTCATATTTTTGCTAGCCTTTTTCCGTTTTTAATTTGGGACTGGGATTTAACATAATATATTTCACTTGATTTTATACATTTTCAGTCCAAGATGCAAGCTACGTAACGGCTGGATCATTTTGACCAGGTGGTGGTTCCGGAACTTCAGTATCTTTACTGCAATTTATAATAATATCTTCTGCTTTATACTCTTATTTTTAACATGCCAATCGTAGGATGTTCTCCACGTCTTCGAAACATTCATGGAGGTTCAATTTTAAGATTACCGATCTTTTCCTTGTGACTGTCAATTTTCAAAAACCAAACTCAAGCGCAATATACCCTTCTTTTGTGCGATTTCTATTATTTTCGGCAATATCCATAAAATATGCATGCATTTGCTTAAAATTGCACTTTTTGGGATCAATAATAGTAGAGAGTTATTTTTTATTTATCACTTTTCGCCAATCTTTAAAGAAATTGTTGTTAAATACAGCTTTGATTGTATAATCGTGATCCAAGATTTTCACATAAAAACTATCAACTTCTTTTGCAGAATCTGATAAACAAATATCCTTTCCGACACAGAAAAATTATCATTTGACGGAATTCTTTCATATGGTACTGCAAATACAATACTTTGTGCTCCAAAAACGCCCATTTAGTACCGTCATCTTTCTTTTCTTCTTTCCGCCATTACCATACCTGTTGTACTTCATCTTCTTTCTTTTTTCTACCTTTCTTATGGGTTTCCGGTGGCGTAACTACTTTTTTAATTTTTTACTCTTCTTTCTTCTTTTTAGATTTCATTTCTTCATATTTCTCATTATCACTACTGAGTTGTTTTACTTTTCTTTTCAGGTTTAAATTGATTCTCTTGTTTTACTTTTTTACGTTGAATTAGTGGGGCATCCTTCTCATCATCCTAATCGTCAAATTTCATTTTGATTTTTGTATTTGAAATATAATTTGCTAAAGAAGTGTCTTCATCACTACTTAGAATAATAGCTTCTTTCTTTTTCTAAACGATATACAGGGGATGACCGGTTATGGTTTGTATAAAAAGATAGAAATGCAGGTGATATTGAAAATTGTTAATCAATATTTTTATCACATCATCATAGAAAATGCTGCAAAGAATATTAGATGAAAGAAAATTAATTATACATCATTTAAGCTATCGAGAAATTTCTGAAATGGTTAATAGAGGTATAGATACAGTGAAATATGTATTAAAAAGTTGTAAAACTGAAAATATATTGCAAAATAAACAAAAATTAGTGCCTAACAAGAAGTTAACGTTAAGTGATTAACGATGGATAGTTAGACATATACAAATAAATCCTATACCAAGTTCACCGAAACTTGCTAGACAGATAAAACAAACATTTTGGCAAAATAATTCATCCCGAGAATATACAAAGGGTGTTGAAAAAAATGATTACAATGGACGGATTACTAGGAAGAAACCAAGTATTACACGAGAGAAGTCGAAAACTTCGATTGCAGTTTGTTAATGAATATGTAACTAAACTGTTTGACTTTTGCAAAAATGTATTGCTATTTGTCGGTCGCGACTGTATAATTGATTTATTACAATTATTTGCTTGATCTAGCCGCTATCTATTTATTTAATTTGACGTTAACGGCTAACTAACCTTGTTTGGGGTAGCTCTAACATGCGGCTTAACTGACACTTATTGTGATAAGATTTGTTTACATTTTACCTTTGTTATTTTACTCGAACAAATACAAAATGCATGTTTAAAATTTATTTATTTAATACGAAATATAAATTATATCATTTGCATGTACTAGATAGAAAAATAAAATAATAAAACAATAAAAGAATGTGATTAATTAAATTATGCTATTGAAAGTATTTAGTTTATGGCTGAGATGTTTCAGTTTACAAGCACGAAATTTCATCTATTTACAGAAAATAAAATATTTGTTACTAAAAGAATTAAATGACATTCTCTAAATAAAGGCGTTAAGCTGCGATTTTATCTGGATTTTAAATAAAGGGATTTTTGACTAAATACTCGAACTCGATACTTTTATTTAAATTTAAATAAATCAAATTTGTTAAATATTTAATTGAATGTCTTCTAAAATTTCGCATTTTATGTCACGCCCGAATTTGAATTAATTTATTTTAATTGCAGATAAACCTTACTGTTGTAGGTGCAGTTCTAAGATGTACTGTTTCTTTCAAAAGCTGTTTCGTGTGGAAATTAATTTATTGAATTTGGAGTGGCTTTTGCCCCTAAGCTCGTAGGTGTAACAAACTAATTATAATTTGTTCATTCTCAAAATTAATTTTTGTCGATGATCTGGGTCACCGGATCTTTTGAGTGAATTAACTTTGTGACTGAATAATTGCACTGTAACTTTCCAATGCTTAGTCGATTCTGGTTAATCAAAAAAGATGAATATTTTTGGTTATTGGTTGTTTAAATAACTTTTTCGCAGTTGGTTTATCCAATACGGTGCCTTATATTTTGAATTTAAACCAATGAGTTTAAATTTGGTTGTCGGTTAGTTGCAACTTGTGATCTCAATTTAAATAAATAGTGCTGTTTTACAGAAACCTAGTACTAGAATTTATGTAAGCGTATCTGAAATTCTTGCAACATTTATCATTTATTCGGAAACACCCGGTATCCGTGTAGTAATAATAAAATCTAATTGATAAATCACTAGTACCATTTTTATGCCAAAATTACAACACTAAATTTGTATACTTTACAACTCCATGTTAACAACAATTATTAAAATTCGAAAATTTGTAAAACATAGGGGCATTTTTGTTACAAATATTACTTCAGCAATTCCCATGAGAAGGTTTGCAAGTCTAAAAATAAACGTTAACCCCTCTCATCTTCCCCTTTTCATCTCAATGAGAAAACTTCAATTATAAGGTAGCAGAGACTTGAGTGTTGCGAAGTTAAGTCGCTTTCCACAAGTGCCCAGGCGATATTTAAAGGAAACATTTGAAGAGACACCCGAGTAATATAAAGGGAATCAAATTGGTAGAAATTTGGTCTATTACCGTCCAGAGCGAATTGTAGAAAAGGGTCAACTTTAATTACCTGTCGATTCGTAAACAAAAGGTTATAGTCCGACAAGGCTATACGTGGCGTACGGTAAGTAGAATATCGTAGGCAGCACGTTTGTTATTTTCGATTACTTCGGGAAGTTGAAGGTCTCCAAGACACCAAGTAAGTGATATATCCGTTATTTAAATTCCACCGATCTTCACCCTCCTCGTTAAGTAAACTCCGCTGGGACAAATTAGTCAATCACGTATAAATTCAAGATGAGTTAGTTATTATTATAAATAAAAACCAAAAGTTTTAAATTTTAACTGTTCATGTTATCGAAGTCATTAGAGCCAATATTTCTTGTTCATTTGTGATGTTTCAGTTCTCAGTGAAGAGTACACAAAGAATATAAAGAATTTGCATTCTACTCGGTGATAGCTAAGTCGTGCGGGGGTGATTCTTAACGTGGGATTTAGTAATTCTGGAGGCTCTCACCTCGTCAGGTCTAATGGTCAGTATATCGGTGAAATAACTAATTTACGGTGGACGTCATTCATGCAAATAACGTCGCCCGGACTTTGGTCATGAAACGAAATTTAATTGAAAGTCGTTTCAGTTGGCAGCGGTATTAAAAATATATGTAACAATAATAATTTATTTACAGCAATAAAATGGCAATTGGAACAAAAGCAAAAATCAAAATCAAAGTCACGCTAGTTCGATAAAAAAATAAATATACATCTCTGACAGCAGATAAAGTAAATTATTTACACTTATTCGAGTATGTGTATTGAGTCAATTTGCGTATGAGGCGTATACGACCACGATGATTTGAAATTGCTGCAGCGTTTGGACAAGCGGCGGTCGCAATATTCCTTGACTCGGTCAAGTCCTGTTCTCCTGATTTGTTTTGAATACAAGGATCGGCAGTATGCTTTGAGGTCTGAGTACGAGTGCGTTGCTCTCAACGATGGTTGTGGACGTAGTTCGTGCCGGGAGCGGTCGGAGGCGAGGCGTTAGCGTGTATTCGTGACCTTGGTTGCCACGAAGTACGGCGCTAAGCGTCTCTATAAAAGGCGTCGTTTTCAAACCGAGACTCAGAAACTCATCTGCAATGTTTCGTATTATGGATGATTTCGGTACAGCGTAGCCGTGCGTCCGCTATCGTTACAACTCAACGGACGACGACGATGAAGGATGCTTGGCGTCCTTCACAAATAGTTACAGAGTAACTTGTTTGTGATCGACCCAAAGGCGGTTTAGTTTTTAAACCGTCGGTAGTAACGCCAGGAACGCTAAGTTACGAGGGTTCCCGAGGTTAGATTATTCTAAACCCGGTCTATCTTTGTTATAGAGTAACAAACATTAGAGAGTCGTTCTAGAATCGCTGTATTCAGATCTCTAACATACAGTGTCTTCCAACGGTTTGATAATATGAACGGTAATCAGGATTTTGACAGGCCAGACAAGTCCAATTCACGTTGCGTCAATCTCGCTACAAAAATTAATAACAACATAGCTTGACTTTACAGAAAAGCATTTATGGTCTTTGCACTAAGCAATATCCCATACAGAGTCTCATACGAAGACTGATTGGAACTTGTGAAAGCGTTTTATTTATACTTAAATTTGTGGTCGCGTTTTTTATTCAGCGAACATCAATTCGGATGGTTCTCTCTGCCTGCTATCTTATTAATACGGATAACATTTACATGTGCTTTAAACAATTCGTTTGCACAATATGACGTAATATTTCGCAATAGTTTTTAATTAGTTTTAACTAATTAATTAATATTTAAATCATCTGAGATTGTTGCTTATGTTAATTATTATTAATTATCAAAACAATCTTGACTGATTTTGGAGAGTAACTGATAACATCTGCGTTAAATTGTGCAATATTTGTTAATTAACTTCTAGCATTTTTATTACAGCTTTTAATTAGGCAAATTTCTCTATTTATAATTTAAACTAAACTTGTACACTCGCGCACTGTATTTGACACTTTCTTAAAGCTTGTTTTGTCTTTAATTCAGTCTTAATAATTACACTTCTGGAATCACTAATATAGCGAAAACGCGTAGAATTCTCAGAATTCCATTAAATCACGTTTCGCGTTATTATGACGTTTAGCGGAAACGTTACACATTTTAGATTTAGTTTAGTTAGTAGTAATAAAGAAAAAGGGTACTTTGATTTAGGAATAGAAAATTGTTGTATCCTTTATTCCCTTCCATGGAGAGATGTAAATTGTTAATTGTAAATCACATTGTTTTCGTTATTATTGTACTCAATCTTTAAGTACAGATCTTATTCTTTTATATATGTAAACCCGTAGTTGTAGTAACACATGCTTTCTTTCAGGTATTAGTTAATTTTAAGTGAATAACCTATTTTAGATAGTACATCCAAATTTACCATGATCGAAGAAGGAGCCCAGCGGCGTAACAGAAAGTCACCATACAGTAAATACGTACTGATACAATTCTTGATTTCAAGGTTATGAGATCGAGTTCTTTGTTTTCACTATTTCTATAACAGCAGACCTTTTGATTTTTTGCTTTTATCGTTAAAAACAAAATGGTGCTCGTAATTACAACTTTTTCTCCGAATTTTGACACTTGTACACAGTTCCTGAATTTTAGCTTAATGGATTTAATCGCGAATGTAGAACCCCCCAATTTCCACTGTGGTGGCTGAAGAAAACTAGCTAATTCAGGGAAATTAATATCTTTGGCAACATCAGGGACGCAAAGCGTATTCCGTTCCGTTATATTTGACTTAGAAATACCGTGGGTAGACTTGTTAAAATTTTCGTTTTAAATATACTTTCTATTCAGATGGTTGCGCATTGCTGTTGATCTTTCCATTTGTTCATCAAATGTAACGTTTTCTATTATTTTAACAATCTAGCCTCAAGTGCAATTAGAACAAGTTAATTTACATTATTTGTGTCTAAGAATTTTTATATGTACAATTTTATTTATTCTTAGACATGTTGGTGTGAATTAATATTTTTATTTTAATGATGGCATGGATATTTTACACGGAAGAAAGAAAATTTAACATTTTCCATTTCGACGGCAAATTAATATGTAGCGGCAACCTAATCAAGAACTAAACATCAAAAATGTTTAAACCTCTACGATAGTTTGGCATTACATATCTGCAGCTGGGGTAAAACATTTAGTATTTACAGAAAATACCCTTGACAGGTGGCAATCTTTACGCATGCTAAAAGAAAATTTAAAAGCTAATGCTGAAAGTCTAGGGATCTTAAATGTATTCATGTTATCTGCTTATAATTATCCTAAACATAGCTCACGACTCACCAAAGAATGGTGTCTCTATGGTTATCGGAAAGTTATCTACACGCCAAAGATCAGTTCCCCAATTTAAATGTGATAGAAAACGTATGGCAATTTTTAGATCAACAGATTCGAAACATTATATTTCCAATAAGGAACAACTAAAGATAGTATTACTAGAAACATGGCAAATATTAGACAAAAATGTTACAGAAAAACTGGTAAAATCAACGCCAAAACGATTACAAGCAGAATATTAATATACAACATTTTTGAATTGCAAGATGATCGTACGATCTTCGCTGTGAGCTATATTTAGTAAATATGTTGTTTATTTTTGTTGTTGTTTGATCAATTAATTTTTAACTATAATATTAATGCATATATAACAGGTATAAGAATTATGTGTTATTTAACTGAAATATTCTTACTCACCGACAATTTGAAATACAAAAATTTAGTTTTACCTTAAGTGTGCGATTTTGGTTGTAATGACTGTAAATACAGAATAAAAATTACATGCTGTTGTCTGCTTTGTTTGGCAGCTATAAAGAATTATAATAAATTGCTTGATTACGTACTTCGGTTACGTAATCTTTGTTTGGTTTTAGAATGAAGTAGACAAACTAGTTCGAACTGCATTGATCTTTATCAACCAGTTCAGGATTAAAAACTCTTCCGTATAATGGATTTTAATATTTACAATCCTTTACTGTTACCTGCTAAGAACCTTTGCATAATCGGTCTAGACAAATGTTTATGTTAGTGACCTTAGCTATCTCACCACATAAATTTAATTAACGACTTATTTATATTTCACCAAGTAAGAACAACGTTTTACGATCTGTACATTTATTGAAAATTCAAATTAAATAAAATAATACCTCAACAATATTCACATTTAAATATTAAAATACACAAATCCTAAAGAAACATGCAATGTTTACAAACCCTTTGGTCGTTTCCCTTTGCAAGACAATAACAGGTAGTAAACAACAGTTTTCTTTATTTTATTTATGTGCATTAGGGAAAGAACTTCTTGCTATTTAAATTTATTTATTCAAATTAAAACGGAATTTTATATTTTAAAATTTAATCAACTAATATGAAGTACATTTGACTTTGTTCAATGTATGTTTTTAAAAGAGTTGATAAAAACATTTACGGTTAATTTTGGTTGGTATGTCCTTCGACGTTAAAATACTAGACTTCCTTCTGGCTATTCCAGGTCAGCTGTCATTAAAAGGATTTATGTCCCTTTTAAGTATCCAATTTAAACTTGCGGACTTCTCTTAAGATTGCGCCTATGACCATTGAATTCTATTTTCCTGTTACCTTAGGAAAATTTAATTTACGTTGATATGTAAACTTTAGAGCTCAAAGATGCCACGACTCACATATACGTGACACAAAGTAAGTTCATTTACATTTTCTACTTTCAACGGACTTTGTAACTTAGCTTCGCTTGAATGATTTACGAGCGATACTCACTCGCACAATGAAATAAGATAAGTTGAAATTGCATCCTCAAATATCATATTAACATTCGGACATCTTACCCATCTTCTATCCAATGGCTGATTCCAGATTTCAAAATTTTGGTTTCATGTTTGAAATAACGAACGTTACATTTCTGTTCAAATCGAGGTTTTTTCTTTGCATTTTACAGCTTAGGCCCCGATTTCTTTTTATGGTCGGCAAAATGTGCTTCCCTTTTGGCGGTGTCTTTACTCTAAAGAGATTTTATGTTAAACATTTCATTGCATAAGTCCGTTTTACTTCCCAATGCTTTGAAGTTTTATTTCTTTACACAAATTTTAAAACTTACGCGCGATTTGTTTATTACGGGCACTTTGAACCTTGTAAACTTATAAATTTTTATAATCTGTGAAACTTAGTTTAAAACTTAATATTACTAGTTATTTT
>JAHWXV010748325.1:0-11832 GCA_024586415.1 Phrixothrix hirtus | reverse complement strand
AATATATATATATATATATATATATATATATATATATATATATATATATATATATATATACATGTGTATAGCGCTAGTCGATCCTTAGAACATCGATAGAGATAAGTAGATGTATGGGAAACGCAAGATATGCTTTGCTATGTTGAGGCCTATTTAATGTAACTACAATTTACATATTGGGAATAACAACGAATTGTATCTAACGTAAATGAACTGCTGGACGCCACATGTCGTCATAATTCTAATTTTATTTAAACTAGAAAATTATACTTAATAAAAGCTTCACAATTTTTATACTAAAAAACCCTAACAAGACGATTCTTTAATATTATGAACAATTTGAAGGATAGATTCTTTGGGTAAAAATATGATACAAATGTGGATGGAAACGCTTTATACAGGGCGTTAATTTTTTTCTAATTTTTGCTTTTAATTATTAATTAAAATTTTGTATCCGGTACATTGTTAGATTCTGTTGACGTTCTGTGCCTAATGTACAAAATCTTTTTTAAATTTGCCGCCGTCTGTTTTCGGAAACAGCGTTGTTGACAGGACAACAAAAATAAAATAAATAAATAAGTTGCCGATCGGATATGAAAACACGATAGACGCGTTTGCCACGTCAGTGTCGATCAGGAATTTAATAATTACAGTAAAGGTGACAGAGAAATGTAATTTTCAGGTCTGATGCAGTTCGGCGACATTTATAATTGATATGGATTCGTTATGTAGTTTGGTGTGAAATCGGTCGTGTGTGTGTTGGCTCTTTGTCTGAAGCGTTCGACTGTGAGTTTCAGGACTTCGCATAATTTAGTGTGGCGGAAGACCAGACCTAAGAGATGGGATAACGAATCTCTGGGAATTGACCTGCTCGTTTCATCCAGGTAACGGCTTTTCTAATGTATTATGTTCTTTTGCGGACGCAGTAACCAATACATCAATCACGACGGACGATTGTGGTGTTTGGAAATCTAACAATCCGGTAATTTGACGAAACAAACTAAGATACCCCCATTTATTCTTTGTTCCCTGGCTTATTTATTGTCGGCCTGTGAAAGGCGTAAGCGAAGTGTCAACGCATATCGGCGAGAAGTCAATTTAAGCCACGTCCCGGCTGCCAGCCCCTTGTAGAGGCCAGCTTAAACCTTTCCGTGCGAAGGGAGCTCATTACTACATACATTCTGTTTAGATCGTGGACGCATACTTGCGTTGACTGTATCTCAGTACATACATTAACCCTAGCTTTAGTATTTAGTAGTTTGAGTAGTCCTTCCCGTACCTCTTGAATAAGGCCGAATTCAAGGGACGGGGAAGTTATCTGAAAGTTGTTTTTATAAACTGTTGTATTGTGTGTACGCTAAATAAGCCATTTATTTATCAATATATATATATCATGTCATTCAACTAGCCTTTTATTGTGACAGTAGAACAAGTTAATTGATAATACTTTGCATTTCAGAGGATATGTATTAATCAAGGTTCCCCCTTTAGATAACGACCAAAATTAATATTAATATTTGGGGCCCCAACGAAAGGAAACCCCGGGAAAAAATCATAAAAGGCCAAGGAACTTTGTATCTGTTCCAACGATAGTTCCACACCTTGAGCGGCAATCTGGAGCAGTGGCGAACTTTCTTCTCCTATATCTCGACTTCCTTTAGCGTGCGGATGGTACTGGTGTACTTTATCGAGAACCCACCCTACTCTAAAGAGCTAGCGGCCATCAGTGCCGTTGGTGGGCGTAACGCCTAACGCGCCCGTGACAACATTTGCCTTATTTGTTCCAGTGGTGTCTCAGGGGGCATGCCATTTAATATTAATGAGATAAAATAGAGTACGTTATGGTTTTTTAACTGTGATGTTTTTTTGATAGGGCAATTAAAAATATAGGTTTCTCCTCCCTTGAATCTTTAACACATAATGAATCCGTAAAGTATTCGTACGATATGAAAATTAATTATTTTAAGGGAAAAATGATAATTAGAATTTAAGATCTAAGGTAAAATCATTTATTAATAATTGTGACGATGAATTATTAAACTTATTTCAAAAACAAATATTTGTAATATTTATAAATAACAAAAATAGGAAATTATATCACCATAAAATATAATTAAATGAAATACGATTTTGGCGAATTACTATTTCTAGAACGACGCCATTTAAAAGTGTATGTGATAGATTAAATTAGATATTGGGTGATACGTTATTGTAAATTGGCCAAAATGGCCAAAACAAGAGAACTGAAGAGAAGCTGAAAATTATTCTACTGTATAATAGTAAAAAAGTTTTAGTAAAATTGCAAAAAATACAAACCGAAGAAAATTAACAATAAATCATCACTAAATGCAAAAAATTTGGATCAGTACATACTTTGGAACGTACAGGCCGTCTAAAAGTTGAAGTCCTAGAGGCGAGACGAGTAACATTCTACAAATAATT
This sequence comes from Phrixothrix hirtus, assembly GCA_024586415.1. Lineage (NCBI taxonomy): Eukaryota > Metazoa > Arthropoda > Insecta > Coleoptera > Phengodidae > Phrixothrix > Phrixothrix hirtus. The sequence goes on along the minus strand of JAHWXV010748325.1, from coordinate 9,390 downwards.
AATTTACTAGTGCACAGTTAATTGCAAACGATATTGCACTAACAACCGGAATAAACGTCGGAGCTGAAACTGTGAGAAAAATTATCAAAAAAGGTGAATATCGGAGAAAAGTAGCACGAAAAGGTTTTTGAAATTTGCCAGGGAAAATGTAAATAAGTCATTGGATTGTTACAAAAAATTAATTTTTTGGGATGAAGGTAAGTTACAACCTCTTTGGTTCTGATGGGGAGAAAATGGCTTGGAGAAATTGAACGATGGAATTGGCTAAATAAAACTCACTATCAATAGTAAAACATCGACGAGGGAATGCAATTTTATAGGGGGGGGGTCAATAAGGAGTAGGCAAACTGCACTTCATTGACGGTATAATGAACAACCATGCTTATCTAAAAATATTGCTTGTTTCAAAGTTCTCAAGTATTAAAGATTAAGGAGGATTTTCGTTTCCAACAAGACAACGATCTCAATCACACTTCTTGGATTATAAAGAATTGGATGCTATATAATATACGAAATTCACTCGAAACCCCTCATCAGTCCTCAGACATTAATCTCATTTCAAATTTATGGACCTACCTTGACAGAAAAAATCAAGAATATGAAATTTCGGATAAAAACGATTTTTAGGGAGAAGTATAAAACATCTATTTCCAGAGCAGTCTGGCATTCAATTCTTCAAACTGTGGTCAAAATTTCATGGATCATCACCACATACCGATTAGAATCAAAAAAAGACAAAAACTAATTTCTGTAAAAAAAGAGGAATATGAGCATAATGTTCAAATTTGACCTAATTTTTAACTTACTTAATAAATATGGTAGAGTAATGGACAAACGCCATTATTAGCGACAACATACTACATTGGGGACAATAACACCAAACAATCCTCCTACTAATAATTACTAATTAATTTTTTTTATTGAGTTGCCTATTTTCAATTGCCTGCACGATATATTCTGGGTCTCTCACTTCCATATTTCTTTCTAATCTACTGGCAACCAACTCAAACAAAAGGTAGTTATAGAAAAATCTCTTCAGTTGCGTCTTTATTTTGCAATCATAAAAATCTGAATCGGAATTTCCCTCTTGGAGAAGAACTTTTATATAGTCATTTCGCCATACCTACTAGAATTTTGTTGAATCTGGAGGAGTTCCACCGTCAGTAGGGATTTTTATTGTGCCAAACATCACATTAACATGGGACCTACGATTTTACTTCCTTATCCTAGAAGAAGGCATGTTTTCTCCGCTGAAAAATTTACCGACCTCGATCGGGTTTGAACGCGCTTCCCTTGGGTGCATACGTAAACATACTAACCACTGCATCAATCGGGGTCGCCTAAAACCAATGGTACATCAGTATCTTTTAATAGTTCACGTAGTTTGTTACTATAATTTCGTAAAAGATGGTCCTTGCACTCTATTCTTACTACTTTAACATTGTATTGTCAATTCGAATTTAGGTCTCAAATTTTCTTATAGCAGCTACTATCTCCGTCGGCTATCATAAATTTATAGATTAATCCATGCATAGCCACACTTAAATGAAAACCTGGAGAGATGATTGGTGCTTACACCACCGTAGATGATCTAGATCAGTTCTTACAACACAGACGATTCAGTGTACCGTCTGTCTTTTCATTACGCTTACAAATTATACAATAATAAATTATAATTTAATATAACTAAATTACTTAAAACCTAGTTCCGCAAACTATTAATTTTTTATTATTATTATTATAATTTGTTCTATAGGATCTCTTGGCTCACGATTCATCACAAACTATTTTTACAGTAGGTATTCCTTCTGCAGTAGCCTCTTAATTTTCGACAGTCAATCTACTTTCTTCCCTAACGGCTTCTAACATACTTTCCATTACGGAAACTTCTCAAGTATCTACAATTTCGTCTTCAAGTTTAGGCTACCATGCTCTTGACATGTAAGGAATGTTGAGAGCAGCAGCGGCTTCGGTTAAGTGAGTATATCCAGAACCAATATTTATGATTCCAATTATGGACGCTTTAGTTTACCTTCACCTAAAATGTATGTTTTGCCCATACTGCACTTGTTACATTTAAAATACAAAGTTGAATCAAAACCATGACGAATTTCTTTTTTTAATAATAAGTTATTAAACGTACATCTAAATTTCTCATTGTTGTTTCCTATTGTTCTTATTTGATTAATTAAATTTTGCATATCAACAATTCGGCGTCCTTCAATTTGTATTTCTTGTGCAACTTGTGACTGTCTCGAAATTTCCATGTCGAAACTATTTTCGATTGTTAAACTTAAAGAGAATGTTTTTGATTCTTGAACAGAAAGGTTTATTTCCTTTTCTGTGGTTGTTTGCTTTGGTTCTGCTAAACTTATTTTCGATATTGAACTGACATTTTGATCATATGCGCCTTCACAGCCATTGAAGTTTTTAGCACTACAAATTTTCAGTACTTATATAACATGTATTCATAATTCATAATTAATACAATATGTACATAAAGTCAAATATAAACTCTCATATACTGATAAAACTTCTTAGGTGTATTTTTTCTCGTCACGGAATGCATTATGACGTCAACTATGATTTTTAAATGGAAATTCCATATTTTCACCATAGAATTGGAAACCCATAATTTTTTTCAAGGCGACAGATATGTACGAGGGCGGTATGACTAGTAAGGTAATTAACATAGAGATGGCGCTATAATCTACGTATACGTGTCATTTATCAAATCTATCATATTTTATACGACAGCTGTCAAAGTTTCAGCCAAATAACTTGCGTTATTTGTCTCTCACAGTTGTTTCAAGTAAACGTGTTAGTTATTTTATGAATATGCACAAAAAGAATTTTGTGTTGTGATGAAAAACTTCCATATCGCCGGGAAAAACTCAAAGAATTTAAAGAAAAGTTAGATAATGTTCACGGCGAATCTGCGCGATCATTTAAAAGACAGTTTGTATCTGGGTGAATGAATTTAAACGTGCCCGTATGAGTACCGAAGGTGAAACAAGAACAGGATGTCCGCAAGAGGCTACCACTGGTGAAATTATCATCAAAGTTCATGATCTTATTTTAAGTGATCGTCGATTAAAGGTGCGTGTGGTAGCAGATACTACAGGTACATCTAAAGAACGCATTGGTCATATCTTACATGAACACTTTGGTATGAGAAAGCTGTCAGCAAAATGGGTGCCGCGTCTGCTAACTTTGGACCAGAAATGAATGCGCGTAACAACTTCTGAGTACTGTTTGACCCTTTTCAAGTATAATCCCGCCGAATTTGTTCGTCAATATATTGCTGTTGATGAAACGTAGATACACTACTACACCCCCGAAACAAACATTCAATCCAAACAATGGGCAGCAGTCGGTTGCAGTGCACCGAAGAAAGCAAAAGCGTTTCCATCAGTTAGCAAGATTATGGCCAACGTATTTTGGGATGCTCATGGTGTTATCTTTATAGATTATCTGCAAAAGGGAAAAACAATCACAGACGAGTACTACGGTCGTTATTGGACCAGCTGGTTGAAACGTTGAAGAAAAAACGACCGTATTTGCCATGAAAGAACGTGTTGTTTCATCATGATAATGCACTTGCTCATTCATTGAACATCAGAAATTAGTTGAATTACGATTCAAAATACTTCGTTATGCACCTTGCAGTCCCAATTTAGCTGCATCTGACTTTTCCTTGGTTCCAAACTTGAAAAAATGACTAGGTGGAAAGAGATTTTCATCTAATGAGGAAGTGATTGTAGAAACAAATGATTATTTTGAGGCGTTTGATTCGTCCTATTATAGTGAAGGCATTAAATGACTTGAACATCATTCGAACAAGTGAATCGAGCTAGAAGGAGATTATGTCGAAAACTAAATGTAAAAACTTGAATAAAATACCTTCTTTTGTACTGCTTACCGTTTTTAAGACCACCCTCGTATATCATACATTCATGATACTTCCTCCGCATAAAATCGGCGCATTTAAGTATTCCCCATTATCTAATTTTTTATGACAAACGTTGTATATGTCTCATAAGCTACTGTTATGAAATTCTATTATAGAATATCGCAATACTTCGAAAAATGTCGGCTTTTCGTTTTTACTTAAAGGATCATCGTTGTCTTCATAATGAAGTAGTTCGTAAAGCAAAAATTGTTTATTGGAGAGAAAAAATGACCAACGAAAAATAAAATCGAGATGTTTCAATGTTTTTCGAAAAACTGTTGATAGCAGAATAAATTAATTTATACGCGGCTTTCTAAACACGCTGTATATAATAAATAACAAAAATATTCCAGAAATTTTTCTTTAATACAACTACGATGTTTGGTTACTTGCGTTTATTTCCTTCTTAAAATTTTTTGAATTTTTCGTAATAACGTTTTTATTTTCCACATTGTCATCCGAAACCATTCTGCCCTGCTTATTCAAAAGGTCCTATCTGAATTTCCTTTAATGTTATAATTAATATGGTAGTCTTATAACTTAAAATATTTTTTATTATGTTAACTTATTTCTAGAGTATTACATTCATTATTAACAATTAAATAAATTTATTTAATCTATTCTGTTATGACAAATGATATAAAACTTGAATTATCTTAAAGAAACAATTTGCAGATAGGAGCTTTTGATTAAGCAGGGCAGCATTGTCCTAGATCGTTTAGCCGTTACATGTTCATTTTCACGTCCAAAATCCATAATCGATCGTATAAATTACAAAATATCTGATAATATAATCCAGCACAAATTACACACACAAAGGCGCAAGGTAAATAACGCCGATGGTCGGATAAATTGTAAAATGTGTGACTGATGAAAATAAATTAATTATGATATTTATTGGCTTTAGTAATAATATGTAAAAATTGAAACAATAAAAAGCTATGCAGCTAATAACGCATTTGAGGAATAAGCGTGTAAGTATATGTAACTTAAAACCTAAGTTAGCATGATGAATGCATATTATTTTATATCAATAATGCAATTATAGGTTAAAGTTTAACAGGTAAAGTAAAAATGAAAATATTACACCATGGCTATATGCATTTGTACACGAAGCAGCTAGGTATCTATATTATGTATAAAACAATTACAAACTTTCAAAATGCTTAATATTATACCTACATACACAATTGTAGTTGAAGTATATTTTTAATTTGATGTAAAATTATTTTATAGTCACAAATATTCGAGAAGCAGCAACGATGTAATGCGAAATCAGTTCGTTTAACTAGCTGCTTCGTAAATATAATCCCTCATCTTAAATAGCATGACATCTAGCGAGTTCAAATCTTTGTTACAAATTATCTCACTAACCATTACAAATTTTGTAACCAAATTTTACTTCTAGATTAATTATTATGAAATTTATTAAATTGCGAGAGGATTTTCAAAATTCCCAAAATTTCGGTTGGTCGATTTTTTTCCTCGGTAATAAAAGCTAATTTTGAAAAACCCCCCCGCAATTTAGTAGATTTAGTATAGTTGAAAGATCTCCCGAAATTTGAGTCTCAAATCTTAAATAGTAACCGAGAAAAACTGTGACGCGTAAAATGCTTGACTGAACTATCCTCTTAAGTGTTTCTCTCTCCGTTCTCTTTAAACTGAGGAAACTGCTTCTACTGTTGAAATTTTACTAATACTAACTTATTTAAATGTATAAACTTTAACATTAACGATTTATAACAAAATATATCTAGGTTATTTTTACTTAATTGTATAGTTTCTAATGTTGATTATAATAATTACACCTTTCAACAAGGTTAACTAGGTTTGACTTAATTTTACTTGCAAAAATTTGTTTGTGAGGGCTAAACGACTTCAGAAGACGATTTTAATCCACTAATTGATTGTTTTACTGCTGTTATAAAATTTATATATGTACATCTATACCTTTATTATTTTTCAACTTCTAATTTAAAACTTACACTGAGCCCATAATTTACCGAAAAATGGAGTACTTAATTTTTTATTATAATTCATTTAGTGCAACAAATATTTGTGATGATAATTTTCAGTTATATTTATTACAAACAAAAACTAATATATTTCTGTTATTAATATGATCTGTTTTTTATGTTTACAACATCGGTCAATATAATTTGATAAATTCTAAACTTTCTATACTTAGTGCTTATAAGTAGTCACCTTTTTTTATTTTTATTTTGTTATTAGGTGACACTGTCAATGTATGTATGGCAATAAATTATTATTATTATTATTATTATTATTATTACAATATGAATGTTGTAGCGGATAACGGGGGAAGACATTGACAATAAAAAGAACATTACGATAGCAAGGCTGTTTTGCAGTTTCTAGCTTATATCAATAAAATGTATCATATTAGTTCAAGGTTTCAAGATAAAGCATTATTTGAGGTACTAAAATATTAAAACTCAATCTATAAGTTAAAAAATTGGGTGCCAAATAAATAGCTTAACCAATAAAAACGAGATGTCTCCATAGAAGACGGTGGATTTGTTGAAATTCTTATACAATCATGTATACTTTTCGTCCTAAAAGTTCAATAACTCGTTAAAAAATTTAACAGAAATACTAATGCATTAATAACAAAAATCAAAATTGCAATACATTGATTGATTTGTATGGAAATAGGTATATATTTATACTGTTTCATTTTAAATCAAAATCTTAAACTTTTTCACTTATAGAAGCTTAACGTAAAAATATAATGAAACATTTAAATGGATGGACGTTATCTTGCCACAAGTGCTAAAATATTGTTTTGCCAAAATTTCCAACTACACAATTTACCAGTAAGGTAGCCGCAGAATTTTGAAAAGTTGCTCGCGCAAAATTAATAAGAATTATCCAATTTTTAATCGAAAGCCAGTAATTTTGAGAGAAAGACGCATAAAGGGGAGTATAAAACGCAATCTTGTAATAAAAAACGTTAATAGTAATTTTTTCGTCAAGTAAAATGTTCCCTAGTATAATTCGTTTTTTTTATCAAGAACTAATCGACGCATCACGCTAAAGGGAAGTATTAACGTACACTTTTTAGCGCAGATAGAGATGAAAGTGTTATCTCTAGATGACACTTTTCGTGGGGAAGTAATGCCTTCTTGATCTAAAAGTCATTCTTCACTGTCATGTCGTGAGTTATAGGAGATACTATTAAGGAAATATATTTTCAATATGCTTATTACACAATTTAATAATTTATGAGGAATAAAGTCTTTCATCCTTAAAAAGTCATCTATTTTGATGAATATTTGTATGGCAAAGCTGGAATTCTCTTGTGAGAATTCAAACATTTAGTATGGTTCATACTTTTAAATAAATTGAGGTAATTTTTATTCTCAGATAAATATGCATACACTTTTCCTGAAAGTTTCGATGTATGTATTTTATTTAACTATTTAGGTAAAGTTTTTCAGACGTTTCTATTGTCTATATATTTTGAGAGTAAGGAAACGTTAACGCTGCTATTAAACAAAAAAAGATGTAATATAATCATACACTTAAAGCTTTTAATATTTTCTACCGTATTGGGTGTTACAAACATTTATCGCCAGCGAAATCTCTATTTAAATAAAATATCACACTCGATAGGTTTTAACCTCTTGAGACGCGGCAGTGCATAGTTCCTAATATCACTTACATTAGCAGCGTGCGGAGTTTAAATAACGTCAAATGTGACGCCACTGGAGAAAGTTCGAAAACGGAGCAGGTATGTATAAAACCCACACGCGATTTCCCTAGAGGAAAAGCATTAGCGCCCCTAACACAATATTATACCTAAACCATCCTACTTACAAACCGCCGGCCTTCATTTCACACGCCACCGCTTTACGTCTGTAAAGCTACGCTTATTCACTAATGCCTATAGGAAACAAATTCTCACATTTTCATTTATACTAAACGATATAACGCTCGCAAGTTTGAGTTTCAATGTGATTAATATGAAATTTTCCTGCATACTTGATTTTCAGTTGCCGCTTCAATTATAGCACTTGAATTTCACGTAAAGGTATAATTTTACTTGGTTGTAAGTTTCGGTCAGAATAATTAAAGTGTATCTAGTTTATTGAATTGATGTAACCGAAGTTCTGTATTCTAGCCCAGCATTTCAGATTCTCTCTACTAAGGCATTTTAGAATAGATTAGAATGTAAGCTCTCTTAACACCAGAAATAAGCGTACTACAACATTCGTCAAAATGTATATAATTCAGGATTTGACGGCTAAGACGAAAATTGATGCTCTAAAATTTTACTTCATTGACAATGATTGATCGAGCTAAAGCAGGGGCTGATATTCCAACATACCTATCTGTTAAAGGTAATCTATTTTAGGAATTTGTTTGCATAAGTAATTAAATTTTCGACATTAAAATTCAAAATGAGTATTTCCTGTATAGGTACATATAAATTAAACAAAAGTCCAGTGGATGTAAATGAATATTGCAAAACCTATTATTTATAAAAGCTTTTTATTTAAGTTTTCAGTTAGGCAAATATTTCGATATTTTGAAATTAAGTCTAAATAATATAATTTTTAACTACGTAAATGTATCTTGATAAACCTTGACTGACATGATTTCCAAATGTTGACCGATTTTTGACATTTTTATCATTTTATTGAAGGTTTTATCATGAAATATGACAAGCGTCTAATAGCTAAAGGATGCTGAATTACACTTCAAAAGTTTTTGAAACAGAGAAAAATTTGAATTATTTAAAATTTTTCTAAAATATGAGTAAATGCTATTGTTGAATATTAAATAAGATAAAAGTAGTAAATTAATTTAAATCGTATAGAAAAATCTTATAATCCTCATTTTTAAAAATGCCAAAGATCTTTGAAAGAACAATTTGTTTGTTAGCATAAGAATTTTAAGGATGTGCAAAAATAACACGGTCTTCTAATTTCGATTAATATTTAACTTTTGTTTTAATTACAATACCCTGTATATTTTTAGTCATTGTAGAGGTAGTAAATTCATACAGCATCAAAGACTTTTGGTTAAGTTGCCATGAAACAATTGCCTAATGCCTACAACAAAAGCGCTTTCATCTGGATGTGCGCAGTTCTTAAATGGCATATGTTTTAAAAGAATGCTAAAAAGTAGGCTAAAATTCTAATTTCATTGCTTTGCCCATCTACTTCCATTTTGAATTTGTTTTCACAAAGTGTCCAAAATGTATTAACGTTTTGTGTTAGAATATTGATGTACATAACGTGTGTAAAAGAACTCGTCTTATCAGAGTCACATATGGTTAACAAAACGCATGTCTCAGAATGATTTGCAAAAGTGTAAATTGTAACTACCAAAAGCAATTTAGTTGTTAAAAGTATGTAGTTAAAATGTCGGGACATCATTTGTGAACTACTCTTTGACAAGGCACGTTCGCT